>DF357539.1:104761-118614 GCA_000787875.1 Solanum virginianum
GATTTTTAAGTATTAGGTTAATAGGTAGATCGATAACCCATATTAAGACTATAGTAATTTACTATTTACCCCTTCATAAATATTAAATATTAGTAAGTTAACATTTCTTGATACTGTATTGATAGTTGCAAGTCATGTATTTGCTTGACTTCTAACATATAAGCCTTCAGTCAAGGAAGTAAATTAGAATATGAGCCAAATATTGTTATTATTAAGCTTAATTAATTGCTCAAACTTACTGTTAATTTAGTCGTCAATTTACAGTGTTCATTTGGGGGTGAGCGTTATATATTCATGAATCCTATTTTATTAAATCAAGTGAGTGTTGTAAAATTAGACAAATAGATATGTCCATCATTTTTATAATTCTTTATTCGTCTCACTCTAGTTTTCAAAAGCATTATGTCATTTACAACTTATTTGCATGTTTGATTGTATCACTTGTTTTATCTATCGCGTCAAATTATTATAGAAGTTATATATTTATTTTATAAATATTTTTTTATTGGATAAACTGAAAGTCGAATCGTTAAGAACCAAAAAATCAAAAATCGATAAAAAAAATCTTATTGATTTGTTATTGATTTAGCATATTGAAAAATCAAAAATCAATCAATCAAATTGATAATACATATAATCGAACCGACCCGACCAAAATCGATCAATCAAATTGATAATACATATAATCGAACCGATCCGACCAAATGGACCGATGCACATCTCTACTCCTTGAGTATCATTTATGTATCTAGCTGTAAATCATTTCGTTAAGAAGAAAATATAAACTTTTAAAATTAAATTATTTTTAATTACGAAAAGATGATTATTTTTCTTAGATCGATCAAAAAAAAAAGTGTGACACTTAAATTGGGATGAAGAAATTATATATGTATAGTGGGGTGGGTCTAAAAATATGGAGAGGACCCCTCATTGAAAGAGGGGATGTCATTACTCCAACCGACTAGACCTTAAGTGGGGGCAACATCACAAGTTTGTTGGGTTATTGGAAAATGACTTGCATTTTGGGCATTTACACGCAAGTCACAACTCACAAACAAGGCAATGAGAGTTGAGGACCAAGCCAATAGTCACAAAATATCTTTCCAAATCTCTTAAGATGGAGATGTAGCACATATTTTGCTTATGTGACAAACAAACAAGCCATATCTTCCTATTTATGTATGCATTGAATAGGTTTGTACATCTTAACATTTTCACACATGAGTGTGTACTTTCTGTGTGTTGGTATTCTATAATTTTTTCAAATAATTGTACTGGTGTTTGAATCAAACTTGTGCGTACATCAATTATATATTCTAATTATGTGTTGTTTTCCATCAGACATGTATATAATGAATGGTAATTTTTTATTTGAATTTGCTGAACTTGAGACGAGCGTCTTTTGAAAACAACCGTTCTATCTCCACAAAGTATAGTGATAAAATTTAAGTACTCTCAAAATTCTTCAACCGCTACTCGTGGAATTTTGTTATATATGTTGTTAAATATACTGAATAATTTTGCCTCCAAAGACTTACATAAATAAGTGGATATCTTTATAGACCATTAATGTGTCACAACTAGAAAAGATGATATCCAAGGGCAACATGAAACTTTCTATAATAAGTTTAATTTGGTAATTTACAGAAATTACGCGTATAAGCAAATATATATTAGTTAATTAGCTAATATAACTATAATTTAAATTAATTATGGTTTGCGGCAAACATCTGGCTGCAATTACAGTTTAAATTTTTTATAATTCGCGCGATTTATATAAATATTGTGTGCGATTGTACAAAAGTTGTGCGCAAATCAGATATGTACCAACAACAACAACATACCCAGTGTAATCCCAAAAAAATTTGTGATGAATTGTATAGCGAAATATACAATCATTATACTAAAAATGTATTGTATAGCGAATTATAGAAATGTATACAAATGTTAGGTGAATTATACAAACGTTGCTATAATTTTAGTTATAAAATGCAATTACCTAAACTATAGCTATGCGGTATAATTAGACTTTATATATTTGCCATTTATGAAATTTGCTTTAATAAAAATGACTTGTTATAATAACTTAAAATATATAGAATTGTAAAAAGCTAATTTCACTTTAGGTTCATGTATATAAACTTGTAGGAGGTTAAGTAATATACACCGTACGTGTATTTAGACGACAGTCTGCTTTTTAACTTCTTACATTTGTTCTTTATTTATTTTTAAAGAAAGCCTTAAGTAAGATATTTTGATGGTACTCATTAATTATAAAAATTAAACTTGAATTAACTTGAACTTTAGGTTCATGTATATAAACCTGAATTAATTTATAAAAATTATAAAAAGTAGTTTTCAAGAATAAATATTTTTTAAAGGGTATATCTAAATTAAAAATATCACTTATTTTAGAACGGAGAGAATAAAAAATTTGTGTGGACTGTTTATGGGTGGGGGATGTGGACAATTACCAGATTAATGGCCTAATATTTTTGAGAGCCCCCACCAATTCTGTGTTTTTTTTTTGTCTTTTTATTTTTTCATCCGGTGTTCGTAGTCCATGGAGCCTTGATTAAATCTGGATTACGCATTGTAGGACCCATTTGGGGGGTGACGCTCCCAACAAGATTTTTTTCATTTCCAGAACTCGAATTTAAAATTTTTAATTAACGATGATAGCACCTTCCATCAGTGCATCACAACCCATGTAGGTAATTTTGCTCTTCGCTACTGGAGCAATAATTTAATTGAGTTGAAATTTTGGACTCTGCTAATTTCACATTTTATAGTCATATTAGTTATGGTACACAATTTCCTCAAAATTAATGCTTTGATAGGTACAACAAAAAAATAAAAAGGATTAATATCTTCAACATTATGTGTAACATTTACCTTCACCTAATCTTAACTAGCTCTCTATCGGATAAAATATTATTGGTGTAATATTTTACAACTGACAATCCCAGAAAACATTTGTTACTCCTAGTTACTTTTTAGTTGTCATAATTTTTTTTTAAAAATAAATAATATAAATTTTTATTAATATTTTAAGATATTTAAAATTTATCACATTGATATAAAAAAATATAATTTATAATATTTTTTATATAATTTTTAAATATTTAAAATTTAATTTTAAAATATCAAATTACGTAATCTATTTAACTTTAAAAGTTAGTCAATTATAGTATGACAGCTAAGAAAATGGATGTATTATTTTGGCACAATTAATTTTGATAACTAGGCACTAACTAGCCCATTATGAGTGTTTTTTTTAACTTTTTCAGTGTTTGTTGGATAAATTCACTGAAAACTGATTATTTTAATATCATTTGTATGAATTCATAAACTTCAAATATTAAATTTATTTTTTACTATAGTTAAATAGATAAGATTCCTTCATTCTTAACATTTCAATAGAAAACAAAGATTATTACGTCTCTAAGAACTTGAATTTCCGTGCTAAGCGAGTTTCAAAAATAGATGATTAAACGAAAACAAAGAAAAAGAATGGATATTATTCTTTTATTAGCACAATAGAGGATAAATTTATCTTAACCTATATATGGATGTAATATTTTATATATAAAATTAAACTTATCTTTTTAAAAGATATATACAATAAATGTTTCGCTCCATAATTTTTTTGTACGATTATTTTCTTATATATTTAATTTCTCAGTGAAAATTTTGATTATGCCATTTATTATATAGTTATGCTTGACACACATTATTGGTTGAATCAACTGAGTTATTGGCATCTATCTAATCCTAATTAGTTTTCAAAAGCTTCCATAATCACACATTTGACTTGATGTGTTGCACCTATCAATGGAGTAATATGCACCTCCTCCCTACTACAAATGCAATATCTAGCAAATATAGCCATTTATAGAACATATATATACTCTTAAATTTTGTGTGTAATTTATACGTTTAATATAGTAAAAGTATATTAATATTATATAGAATCTTTGACAAAATATGAAAGGAAACTTGAAAGACTTGGAAGTTTCTCTGTGCATGTAGAATTCTAGAAGATGGACTTCTTTGTAAATATGTAGAAACTTTCTTTATATTTTATCTCTTATATTAAAATACTATAATCAGGGAGCCATTCACTTGTACACCCATCAAGTAAATTAAGCAATCTTCCAATTAATATATACAAGTCTTCTTAAAAACTCTTTTACCTGAGCTTACAAGATCATAAAAAAATGGTAAATAAATTGTCGAGTGCTGTACAAAATGCTTACTTAGAGTCTACGTCCGTGACACTTGTGTCCTTGTCCACTTGGGTTGATGCATAGTCTAGAGCTAATGTGGAATATACCAAGGACACACAATATGTGACCTTCCAACCATGATATTTGATATATTAACATGAATGGTGACTTTGTCTTGTCGAGCTTACTGTTTTCGTCGAAAAGAATCTCACATCGAATCAGAAAGATATTTATGAACTCTTTATAAGACTTAAACAATTTTTTACTTTGAATTGCGATAGGATTCAATATCTAATTTGATATGTATCAGAGTTAGCCTCATTAGATTGATGTGGCATTCCTGTACTATATTGCTGGTCAGAATTCCACATCGAATCGGGATGAGATTCCTAGTGTTTTTTTAAGACTTGAATAATTATTTTTCTTTTTAACTATTGACGTGTGAAGTAGCTCAAAACTAATATGACAACTTTTGATATTTTCTTCCTCTCTCCTTTAGATATTTATTTTTTCTCATGTATAGAAAAGGTATGAGCCAGACACAATATTCTAAGACATAAATATCTACTCGTTTCTTGTTTGTTTGTTTGTTTCTTTTTGGTTCAATGAGAAAAGATTAACTATGTTTTTTAAAATCTTTCACGAGCTATATTATGTTGATATATTAAAATTTTTATTTTCTCGAGCGTATCTTCGTAAATAAATAATTTTTCATATCTGTGATCTTCATTTATTTACTTAAAAAATCTGTGTATTTATTGTCCTCCCTTGTCCTAATATGTTTAACAATAGCTTTACTGACTTCAAACAAATATTTTTATCTTCAATATAATAATATAGCCCTCAAAGATTGACAATGTATTTGCTCCTCTTCGATAAACTTGACTATAAGTAGACAATTTTATTTTTGACCCATTTTAATTATTGTTTGGTACTACGTAACTAGCTTAAACTAGGGTTCATATATGCTAATTTTTGTGTGGACTTAACCAAAGTATAATAATGAAAACTTATTTTTCTTTTCCTGTTATTATTTCAGAATTTTGTTTTTCCTGGCTATTTTCAGATATTGACGATTTATAACAATAATAACATATCTAGTGAAATTCTTTAAGGTCTGAGGAAGGCAATTGTACGCAGACCTTACCACTACCTCATAAAAATAAAAAAAAATTATTTCCAAAAAATCCTCATTTAAAAAATATCAACCCAAAAGCAGAACCAAGTAAGAATACTCAATTACATCAATAATAATGGTTTGGTACCGTCCAAGACTTCGTAATAAAGACGAACACATAAATAGTGATTTGATACCAACTTTTGGCCTTATAATAACCATCAATATATATATAATACAGTTGTCTAATAAATTGACCTTTCATATTTAAAACAATGCCAATTTAAGTTCATAGATCATATTTGACAAACTCTATGCACAGGCCAAAATACTATTTGCAATAATGAACTCTCATTACAGTTAAATCATCCATAGATTATAAGTCCCATCAAAGATTAATAAAAGAAAAACATAATTTATCGCTAAGAAAATGGACCTTTGATCAGCCCAACTCAAGTCATAATTAGTCTGAAGCATAAACAATATCATATGAGAGTTAAACATTGAATAAATCAAGATTTGAAATGATTTTGATATTTATTAAAGAAAATAATTAACACTTTCTTTTACTTTCTAGAATTGTCTAAATGTCACGATCCGCTAGTCTTTCATAAAAATAATGAAAGAATCTAGAACCAAGAAAAAAAAAACTAGAGTCTTGGAGAGATTTCCGGAAAACTCTAGAACATTGCGGATAAAGCTTGAAGCTCCTGGAAGACTTCAAAATACTGTAGGAAAATCTTGAAAAGAGTTGAAAGAATCTAGAATCATGTAATTATGTCGTGGAAAGTCTTAGAAGACTCTAGATATGTAGAATATTCTAGAGAGAAGGGCTAATGTGTAATTATTGAGGGGCTTATAGAATAAATATTATTTACACTTAAGTCTCTAGAGAGTAGTATAAATAGAGGGACACTTCATTTGTAATGCATCAAGAAATCATCCAAGAAATTGTAAAGCATTCCTCCAAGGACATTGTAGTACGCGGTCAGGGACCGAAATACAAGGAGTATCCGCTTAAGTCACAGTCAGAGACTGCAGACGCTCTTGGTCGGGGACCAAATTTCAGGTACGTATGGGACACTAACCTTTTCGGTATGACGAATTTTAATCTTTTTGCTAGCTTCGCCTATTTTGCCTTCCTTGTACTGCAGACGCTTTTGGTCGGGGACCAACTTTCAGGTATGTGCCGGGCACTAACCTTTTTGGTATGGCGGATTTTAATCTTTCTTCTAGCTTGCTAGAAAAATTAAATCATGATAATTATAGTACTTGAAGTATGCGTATCAAGTACTATCTGATATGACAAGATTTATGGGAGATTGTTGGTGGTGAAGAAGTAAGTCTGCCACTAAGAAAGAATTGTTAAAGAAATGAAAAAATAAAGCGGGCAAGGCTTTGTTTACCTTAACGGTGTCGGTGGAAGATGAGTTTTTACAGCACATAAAAGATGTAAAAACTCAAAAAGAGGCATGAGACTCTTTGGCGACACTTTTTACAAGAAAGAATGATGTCAAGCTATAAAGGATAGAAAATGAGCTCATGTCAATCAAACAAGGAGATATGACTGTGAGCCAATATTTTCACAAAGTAAAATCAATTTGTGAAAAATATTTATACACTGAACCCCGAAAATGCTATTAAAGATGTGAAGATGACGCGAATAATTAAGGAGCCAACCATAACTGAGTTGAAAAATATATTAGTTGATCAAGAAGATCTAGACAAACAAATGTCTGGAGTCTCAATCAAGGAGGATGAAAATGTTTTGTCTGCTAAAAGAGGGGCAAGGCGAAATGGTAAATTTGCCGCTAATGGCAATGGCAGAAGGCAAAAGACTAGACAATATCACAAAAAATAGAAGAGTGGTGGACATGAACAAGGTTCACATCGAAGGGGAGCTCGTCAAAAACACCAAGGAGATGAAAAGGAGAAAAAGTTCCAATGCCAGAATGGTGGGTGTTATATTTGTGGTAAGAAAAATCATTAAGCTCGAGATTGTTGACACAAGCCCGACGAAGGAAATGCCGCCACCTCAATACAAAATGAAGCAGAATGGGTTATGCAAGCAAGTTATGCCCAAGAAGAGCTAACAGGTGAGGAATTGGCACTGACGTGCATCGAAGACTTGATGGAGGAGTTTGTACCTGCTACCTTAAGTAACAAGTACATCAACTATGAAGATGATTGGATTGTTGATTCAGGCTGCTCCAATCACATGACTGGGGATTTAGAAAAATTGAAGAATCTGCTGGAGTACAAAGGCGAACGTGTTGTGGTGACAACTAACAACTCCAAGTTACCGATTACACATATGGGAGAAGCTACGATCATCCCTCGGTTCGGATCGTGCCAGGTAAAATTGGATAATGTCTTTCATGTACCTAGTATGTCAAAGAATTTATTATCAGTGTCGCAATTAGCATCATCCGAAAACTATGTAGTCTTTGAGCCAAATGATGTAAAGGTGTATCATAATCTAAAGATTACAAACAAACTGGTAAGGGAGGGACGAAGATTGGAGTTTGTTTATCTACTGTCAGCACAGACGACATATGTAGACAAGACGAAGAAAAATGAGACACCTGACTTATGATATGCACGACTTGGCCATGTGAGCTATCAGAAGCTGAAGACGATGATGAAGAAGTCTATGATGAAGGAACTTCCACAATTGGAGGTACGAGATGATGTGGTATGTGCGGGATGCCAATACGGTAAGACTCATCAATTGCCTTACGAGGAATTCAGCTTTCGAGTAAAGGCACCACTTGGAGCTAGTGCATTCAGACGTCTTTGGACTAGTAAAGCAAAGGTCACTCTCAAGTCTTAGGTGCATGATTACCTTTATTAATGATTTTTCTAGATACACATGGGTGAATTTCAGAAAGGAAAAATCAGAGGCACTAGTCAAGTTCAAAGAATACAAGAAGAAAGTAGAAAGTAAAGTTGGACATCGCTTAAGATGGCTATGTACAGATAATGGTGGAGAATATACTTCAAAAGAGTTCTCCCAATATTTGCAAGAAAACAGAATTCGACAGCAGCAGACTTGTCTATGCTCACCTCAGCAAAACGACGTCGCTGAAAGAAATAATCGCCATCTTGCCGAAGTATGTATAAGCATGCTACATGCGAAGAATGTGCCACCACACTTTTGGGCAGAATGCATAAGGACGACAGTCTATATAACAAATAGGCTTCCACAGGCGCGGATGAACCTTATCTCACCATATGAGAAACTATGAAATGTTAAACCCACTGTAAGTCACTTTAAAGTATTTGGATGTGTATGCTACTCATTCATCCCAGATGAAATATGTAGTAAATTTGATAAGAAGGCTATACGATATATATTTGTGGGCTATGACAATGAAAGGAAATATTGAAAGTGTTGTGATCCAACAACTGAAAAATGCCACATATCAAGAAATATGGTGTTTGATAAGGCATCATCGTAGTGGCTATCTCAAGTAACAAGTCAACTTGATTCCAAGGAAATTGAAGAAAGGGTACAACAAAGAGATCAGCAAATACAGAAAAAAGAGGAATGATTGGAAATCGAATTCACAATTGATGCTGAAGAAGGATCATCATTAAAGGAGAAAAGCCTTTGGAAGACTGGTATACATCAGAAAACCCCAGAAAAAGAGACTCCAAGCCAATTAGAAAAAATGGAACATAGTAAGTCTCCTGAGCTACAACTAAGGAAATCAACAAGGATAAGTAAGTCAAATCCTAAATACGTAAATGTTGCACTAACTGAGGATGTTGGGATTAAGGAGCCAAGCAGTTATGAAGAAGCGGCTCAAAATGAAGAATGGATAAAGGCTATGAATGAAAAGATACAAGTACTAATCAAGAATGAAACGTGGGAGCTAGTACCAAAGCCCACAGATGTCAAGTCAATATCATGCAAGTGGGTATACAAGGTGAAAATCAAAGTCGATGATTCGATAGAAAGGTACAAAGCTCGACTTGTGGCTCGACGATTCTCTCAAACCTATGGCTTGGACTATGAAGAAATATTTAGCCCTGTCACGAATATTACCACGGTACGTGTCCTACTAGCCCTTGCTACTAGCAAATCTTGGATCTTGTGACAGATGAATGTGAAAAATACTTTCCTGCATGGAGAGCTTAATAGGGTGATTTATATGGAGCAACCTAAAGGGTTTGAAATAAAAGATCACCGCATTATGTGTGTAAACTGAAAAAGGCTTTATATGGGCTGAAGCAAGCACCTAGAGCTTGGTTTGACAAGATTGTCGAGTTTTTGGTTGAATGTGGTTATCATATGGCACCAATTGATTCAAGCTTGTTCGTGACAACATGTGAAGGAAACATAGCTATAGTGTTTGTTTATGTGGATGATATAATTGTCACTGGAGATGATAAACAGGAGGTTCAACGAATAAAATGCGACCTTTCTATACGTTTTCAAATGAAAGATCTTAGTGAGTTAAATCATTTTCTTGGTCTTGGAGTTAAGAAGACTAATGAAAGGTTATTGTTAAGTTAACATAAATACGCTCAAAATCTTTTGGAGAAGCTTGGTTGCTCAATTACAAACCCATGTCAACACCAATCGATGTAAATGCTAAGCTTTGTTCAACTGAAGAAAAGGAACTAGAATATCCCACAATGTATAGACAGTTAGTGGGGAGTTTGATTTACTTGATACTCACAAGGCCCATATTACTATCGCCGTCGGAGTTGTCAGTCGATACATGTCAAGGCCAAGAAAGCCCCACTTGGAAGCAGTAAGGCGAATATTAAGGTATGTAAAAGGCACTCTTGACTTTGGGTTATTTTACAAGAAAGGAGCTAGTTGCAAGTTAGTCGGTCACTGTGATGCCGACAATGTTTGCACTCTTGACTTTGGGTTATTTCACAAGAAAGGAGCTAGTTGCAAGTTAGTCGGTCACTGTGATGCTGACTATGCTGGTGACCATGACACTCGACGTTTGACTACGGGATATACATTTAATCTTGGATCGGATGCAATTTCATGGTGTAGTAAGCAACAACCTACAATATCATTATCAAGCATCGAAGTAGAATATCGACCTGCAGCGATGACAGCCCAAGAGACACATGGTTGGTCCAACTATTAAAGGATCTGCATCAACCTGTTGGTTATTCAACAGAGCTATATTGTGATAATCTCTTAGCAATTAAACTGGCAGAAAATTCAATATTCCATACCAGGACCAAACATGTTGAAGTACATTACCACTTTATTTGAGAAAAGGTATTACGTGATGAGATTGATATGAAGCATGTTGGAACAAATGATCAAATCGCTGATACTTACCAAGGGCCTAAATGGAACAACGATCGAGGAATTTCGAAGAAGGCTCGGAATGAGTGCAAAATCAGCAATCAAAGAAAGTGCTAATTAAAGGAGAGTGTTAAAGAAAATAATTAACACTTTCTCTTACTTTCTAGAATTGTCTAAGTGTCACAACCCGCTAGTCTTCCATAAAAATAATGGAAGAATCTAGAACCAAGAAAAAAAAAAAGTTAGAGTCTTGGAGAGATTTTCAGAAGACTTTAGAACATTGTGGATAAAGCTTGAAGCTCCTGGAAGACTTTAGAATATTGTAGGAAAATCTTGAGAAGAGTTGGAAGAATCTAGAACCATGTAATTATGTCTTGGAAAGTCTTAGAAGACTCTAGAATATTCTAGAGAGAGGGACTAATGTGTAATTATTGAGGGACTTACAGAATAAATATTATTTACACTTAAGTCTCTAGAGAGTAGTATAAATAGAGGGACACTTTATTTGTAATGCATCAAGAAATCATCCAAGAAATTGTAAAGCATTCCTCCAAGCATAATAAAAATAAAGGTTTGTTTATTTAGCTTTGCCCTCATTAATAAAATACTATAAAGCATTCCTCCAAGCATAATAAAAATAAAGGTTTGTTTATTTAGCTTTGCCCTCATTAATAAAACATTATTACCCACTTATACTCAACAATATTATGATAAGAAATAGACTTGGGGCTTCTAATACCATAATTCAAAGGAAATGACTTCGGCACAATTTAACTCCAAAAATTAACTCATAAGTAGAGTCGTCAATATGCACCAGGCTGGTTAGGCCAACTCAGTCTAATTCGTAATTTGATAGGGTTGATCTATAATTTTTGAAGCCCATTAATGACAGGACTTTTTAACTCTATTCGAATAACGTACTCACACATGAGGCTTGAACAAGGTGGGCTAGACTGGTCCATAGGTCATAGAAAAATTAATAAAAATAGAGTATCAAAATAAGATCTACCTAAAATATTAAAAGTAGTTTAAATTTACAGATACTAAAAAAAATATTGTCTATTTTCTTTCTTCTTGTTGTTAACCTTTTTCCCTTTACTTCTTTTTTTTCCGTTGTTTGTTATGATTTATTATGACAATCTTATGTTAATATTTTTATTTAGCTAGTTTATTGTTATTTATTCATTGTCAAAAGTTATTTAATTTTTGCAAAAGTCTTATGTCTAATAGCATTATTTTTTTTTTGTATGATTATGCTCAAACTATATGCATAGCATGATAGTGATCTCTAATTGAAGCCATACAATCCAATCTTTATTTGAAGTTAATCAAGTCATGCATAATAACTATTAATAGGATTATTTTGTTTGTGAAGTTGAGACTTTCGTTTATAAATGATAATACTCTGTAAAATTATCTTATAAATATTATGTTAGCATTTTCTAATTTAAGTTATAATTATTTTTAAAGAAAATGAATTAAGGTCCATAACCCACGTAATAATAAGTTGGGCTAGCTATTTTGGGTTCCTCAAACGATGGATCAACCTACATTGACCAGCTAGATTTCGAAGTCCATATAGGCTAATTCAAATGAAATTGATTGATTCATGTACACGTCTCTACTCATGAAGTGAGAATTATGGATAACAGAGTAATTTTCCATACCACCACTGTGGTTGGACTCAACACTTATTGACTTATTATTATTGTAACATTTTTTTAAAAAAAAAATTAAAAATGTCGGTTTATTTTTAATTGTTCTCTGTTTTAACCCCCCCCCCCTTCCCCCTCTTCCCCCTCGCCCTCAAAAAAATCATTCACTAAATTATATTCTCTTCGTCCCATTTTATGTGGGATGCTATGATTTGGCAGAAATTTTTAAGAAAAAAAAGAAATTTTGAAATATGTGATTTAAAATAATCCTTAGATAGATGCATGTTAAAATTCATGTCATTAAACGCAAAAAGAAAGTTTTAAAGTATATAGTAAGATAATATTCTTTTTCGGACAGATGAAAAAAAATAATGCCATATAAAAAATAAAATAACGGGACTAATATAGTTGAGTTTGGTTTTGACTCTTTCAAGGAAAAGGGTATAAATTATATTTTTTGAAATAGTCAAATATTGTTGAAAAAATTTAAGATCATACTGTGAAACTTCACCAAGTTGAGAAAAATATTTGCTAAGAATATTTGAAAATTTGAGACCAAATGGTAGGCTAAATTAATAAATTTGACATTGTGCGTTCTAAGACTTTCACTCTCTCTGTTGGCTATATCTCAATAATAATACACGGAAGATTATGTGAAATTGGTAGACCATAATTGTATAGTTCGATGTGCTAAGTTTTCTTACGTTAATAGGATCTCGCAAAAGATCACACCCCAGTGACATAAACCATCTACCTTAAACATGAATATTTACTTTCATCATCATATCATGTAAAATAAAATAAATTGCCTTTGAACTATATATAAAATAAATAAAATAGGTTTCAAATGAACTAGATGTAATTTACACTTATTTTCAAACGGTCATGGTGGTAAACTTTTTTATTGTTTGTCATCCACATTTTATAAGATATTAAGTGTAAATTATGGGACAGACCAAGTGACTAGGTGTTAAAGACTTTTATTGCTTGAATTTGAAAATAAGAGCAAAATATATAGGTCAGTGACAAATTTTGCCCTTTTTCTAAATCAAATATTCAGTATTAGTGGTGAAAGTCCATGTTAGTAGAGACCCAATATAAATTATTTTTTAGTCTTGATTTACGTGATATTGATAAATTTTTCTTATATATTTTAGAAGATACTGTGAAATTATAATTGAAGCAGCTAAAGAAATATTATGAAGTTATTGAAGCAGACACATCAATACGCAGCTGCCTTGAAAAGATTAAATTGAAAATCTCACAAATTATTTTTATTGGTCCACCACAAGCTGCTCAAGCAAGTAGTCAATATAAATTATTTTTTAGTCTCAATTTATGTGACATTGATAAACTTTTTAAATATATTTCAAAATCTATGAAGCAGCTGAAGAAATATTATGAAGAATTTGAAACAGACACGTCAATACGCATCTATTTTGAGAAGATTAAATTAAAAAGTACGCAAAATATTTTTTGTTGACCCCACATAATAAAGGAGAAAAAGGAGGCGGCTGAAGTAGGCAGGACAATCGGAAATTGCTCAAGCAAACAACTACGATCGAAAG
>DF357539.1:124975-153958 GCA_000787875.1 Solanum virginianum
GGAAAGATCCGATCACAAGGATCTATTATACGCAGTAAAATAATCAGCAGAAATCACTGGGCTTTCCAACTTTTATGTTCTGCTTTGCCAGAAATTCCATTATAGCATTTCTTTGCCAACCTTTGAAACTCCTAAACAAATGTTCATCACTATTAAATAAAGATCAATTTTCATTGATACAATGATTCTCATAATTAGAACAAAGTTACTCAGAAAGTAGACATATTCCGAATAACTATTTTCAATCAAAAGAGTAATATTTAATGGAAATTTGATGCATTATTTTCTCAAAGAAATCTTACTTGTTATCGAGATGTGCTAGTACTTCTCCTTGAGGAAAAGCTGCTTTAGTAGCATCAAAAGCAACTCTGATTGCTTGTTTCCAGGTTCCACCCACCTCCAAGTTGGCCTGCGATTTGGATGGACCAGGATCCTCCATTGATAATGAATATCCTGCAACGAGGTGTCCAACCCAAACTCCATCTTTCCTGCATAATTCAAATAATAACACCAACTAAGTAAATCCAGTTACGAGTCTTCATCAAGAAATTGATGTTTGCCTTTGGTTATGTACACGATTTGAAAAAAAATATGTTAAATTTGTACATATTGAAGAAATGTTAAACTATTAACAACGGCATATCTGTTCCATTTCGCATACTTTCAGGGTATATTTGGCCCTTTTTGATTATTAATCAGCTAATTAAGGGCGTATTTGGACCATCTATTGAATGGTCAAGGCATATGGGAAGAAAACAATTAAAGGGCATGTCTGCTCAATGTTGAATACATTAAGGGCATATTTGGCCCTTTTCCCATCTATAAAAGATGATTTATTCCACATTTCGATAGTCACTCAAACAGTTCAAGGAGAAGCCTCAGCTCGTAGTGTCGTGCTGGTACTAAGAGTAATAAAAAAAGATGCTTCAGCATCAGATTCTTGTTTGAAAACCTCAGTCAAGTTGGCCGATCTCAATGAACCAGCTCAGCTTGAAGAAACAACCCCATCACCAGTTTATTTTCTTGGTTATGGTAAAAGTCCTAAGGAGAGAAGAACTCTAAATGCCTCAGCTTCAGTTAGCAAATATGACCTCTAACTTTACTGGTGCTCAAGTAGGCACTTTAATTATCCAAAACTTGAATGAACAGGCACATTCATTCTACATGGCAATTTTGTGTCCTATGGGCATCCTACATGTATTATGCCACATAGGACAAGTGTGTCAACTTGTTCAATTTTATACAAGTTCTAGTTGCTCTTTAAGTAGTTTATATGTTGACAGTAAAGGCAAAGAGAGGAACTGATTCTTTTCTAGAATGTGACAGTTTTTTCTTTAAAAAAACATTTCCGCTAGGCAAGCTGCACCTAGGGCTAATTTTTATTAATAAAGAAAACAGGACCTCAAAGAGAAAAGTAGAAGCAAGGAGGGCTACGGCTTACCTTACTAATCCTAATGAGATAACAAACCTCTACTAGTTAACAAGCATGAAGACATATGTAACAGGTAAATAATACCTTTTAAACATTTTATATACAAAAGGTAGAGATTTTGGTAGCCTGTGCCTATCTTGACTTGGTTGCTTCCACATTAAAATTTCCTTCCTTTTGTATGTCAGTTGTTTGGTAACATTAAAGATAGCTTGACTCCAGTATCTCATAGTTTTTCAAGAAGTTCCCTACACCTTGCCTCCTACGTTTCCTCCAGAAGCTGAGGAGGGAATTATCTTTCCTTTTTAAAAATATTTAGGGATTAAGGAGGCCAAGGAACACAATAGAGTAATTTCAACAAAAATGCCGCTTACTATCTACTTGTGCTGAATATATACAACATACAGCTTTCTCTAACATTTACCTGAACTGTCATATTAGAAACCTATAATGTTTCCTGTAGAATCCTCCAACTTCAATAACATACATGAAAAAAAAAAAAAAAGATTTTGATGGTCGTAATCAAAGGCCAAACATTTGAACTTCTTACTTGATGCCATGATTAGAGTTCTCAACCAGAATGTCTGTTTATTTGCTCATTATCTTGAATTACAGTTTCAAGTAGCTGAGGAACTTACCGAACTATATCCATATGTCGTGGTACATAATGTCCCCCACCAATTCCAAGAAGGATCTTTTGTTGATAAAAATTTCTGCATGTTATTGAAAGTAGATATTAGTGGTTGGAGAAATCTCGGAAAATAAATTACAATCAAGCGAAAACAATTAATTTTTTATTTTTGAGGAATCACACTTTTTTGTTCTTGTTTCTTTCCCATTAGAAGTAAATGATATTTTTTTTCCCAAGGGAATTCTCTTTTTTAGCTTAAATATATTCTAGCTATGATATTGCATTCCTAAACAAGAAATGCAGATGAAAGCTACCACAAGTTATTATAAAGGAGATAGATGAACTTCTAGTCCCAGACACATTCATGAGGTCCGATGTAAAGAACTGGTAATGTAGAAGTAGAAATAGCAACAGTATGACCAAGATACTATTATTTGAATTGTACCTGTTCCAATCCCCCACTGCATCTCCTCCCCCGAGTCCTAGTCCTTCCCAAACTAACTGCGAACACCACAATTAGGGAAAATTACAAAAGATCCAACAAAGATGGAATAATTCCAGCATTATTTTATCATGCCATCAGTTAGGCAATGGAAAAATCAGAATGCCTTAGCTCCATAAGAGCGCTATCAATATTGTTATGTATACCTGCATAAGATATTGAATTAGTTCTCACTGAAAAGGTCTCGAGTCAAGGAAGAAAAACCAAGCTCTGTCAGTCGTGGTGGGTGGAGATCTGACCTAAAGTTACATAGATACAGGCTTTAAAAGTATATGATTTCCAAATGCAACTGGAAACATGTCAACCCTACCAAACATTCACCATCTTTACCCCACCTCTAAGCTCTTTCCATCGAGCCCCAAAAGATAACCGAGACAATACAGAATGAAAGTTGACGAAAGAGATCAATGTAAGGTATCATCATGAAAGATTCACAGAAGGTAGACAACAACTATGGTATTTAAAATATAGAACTAAAAATATTCCTCTGATTTCGTTTTTCGCAAGTAAAACCCCAATGTTGTAATGAATGCAGCACTTAAGTGTTTAATTGTCTGGCAGAGGCCAATCCAATGAGTAAGCATAAGACAAAGGTTTGAGGGTTCACTTGAATAGAAACAGAAGAGACATAAATATATGGTGCAAAAGAGTTTGTGCAGTGAAAGGATACCCAACTAAGGCAATGGCTTGTGCAGCATCCTGCCTCTTCCAGTACTCCTCTGTGCTACCTACACAATAAACAATACTTCAATAGAATAGACCCTGCCTGAATCCTAAACCCTGATTCATTAATAATATAGTATTTGTCGAGTATTTATAGTCGATACTCGACCAATAGTATCCTAAAGTGAAAAAAGTATACAATCCCCCCCCCCTCCCTCCCTTCCCCCTCCCTTTTATGTTTCAGAAAGGATTAGAAACAGTGAACAATTGAGTTCCATTTGTCTATGATATTAGATGAAGTCATATCACCCTATCTATAAAACAAAGTACTCGATCATTTATCTTGTTATATATTGAGAAGTTCAAACAAGTTATGAAGACATGAAAGGCAAAAGAAAGTGTACCAATCTCAACAAACATTGTGGGTGCATTAGTTACAGGCCCATGATGTGTAGCTTCCAATGTGACCTACACCAAGAAATAGATCATGCAACAAAGTAGATTAAATTAGAAAAAATCAAAAGGATTGCACTTGTGACTGAATTTGAAATCCACTCAGCAGGGATAGATCAATCGTAAGCTTTGATCCAGTATCAATGCATAATTGTTAAAAGCAGTGTCATTGATCAGCAATATGATAAAAAACTGAATACATTGATACTCTCTGTTCAATTTATAAAATGTTATGTTTTTCAAGTTGGTCCATTTGGTCGTACTGTAATTTCAGCAGTAATAGTTTATAGTCTTTTAAGACAATCCTTCCCTTTTTTAATAACCGAACAACCCCAGAGGTCTAGCGGTGGATAAGACTATCCTTTCTCATGATTGATTACTTCACAAATAACTAAATAAATAACTTTAGTTTTATATTATCCATATCGAAGATGTTCCCTTGTTTACCACTACTTTCTCTGCCCCAGTTATATTATCTTACTCATTTAATTATTAATTTTGTTATCTCGCTTCATTTTTCTGTGAGTGCGTCATATTTAAGAAGTGATTCAGTTAACGCTTCTAATTAATCCAACAATGTTGTCTTCACCAAGAATAATTTGCAAGAGTATGAAATGTATTATGAAATGTCATATAGCCCATGGAATGTAGTTAGAATGGTCAATGCCTACGTCTCTGAAAGGGGAAAATGTAATTTACTGAAGCGAGAATAGATGTTATGAACCTTACTACTGTGGCAGTCCTATAGAAAGAAGAATGGTGAAGACTGAAGACTGATTTAGTGTTATTTTAAGTCAGCATTGCAAAAGCCAGCCCATGACTAAACAAAGTCAGAAGTTAACAGAGGCAGAAAAAGCAGTTAACTAGGTTCCTCTTGCCACTCAAATAATTACAAATAAAAGCAGTTTTTGAGTAGAATGACAGCCAACTCTTGACTACTGAGAGCTAAACTAGAAACAATCTACTCTTCAAAAGAGAAGGTTACAACCACAAGAAACCAAGATATACGTGTTCACAGGATATTTAGTTAGAAGTGCAAAAAAGCAAATAGATCTCCGGTACAAACCCCAACACTGAGTCAAAACCAAGTTTAGTATTTTTATCTGAATCGAGAATTCACTCTGCAATAACTAGTAAACCTAACAGAAATACTTCAACGTTAACAAAAATGCCAAAGTGAAAAGTAACTTAAAAAAGGATGTTACCTCGAATTCAGGAGTTAGATTTTGTGAGTCAGCAATAGATTTCAATAGTCTAAACCATGGTCCTATACGTGGATTCGGTGGTGCAGCCCAGGCAGGCTTCCCACCTACCGGCAGCTGATCCCCTTCTGTTAGGTGAGGCACACCTAAACACTAGTAACCAGAAATGAGTACTCCACAAATCCAAAGAAAAAGAACCATTTACAGCAAAAACAATTTCTACCTATGGGGTGAACTGTGAGTGCAGGACGGTTGGATGCAGCAGTGTGCTTGCTAAGAAAGATAACCTCATCAACTGTCTCGCCTGTGGTCTCTTCCCAACGTGTGTCCAAGTGATCCTCTCTCACAAGGCTTCCATCATGTTTCAATAGCCTTACATCTTGATTCACAAAACTTGGCATATCCTAAGCTTATGCACAAAACCAAACAAAATTACAGCTTTATCAGTTCAAGCATGTCTTAGAACTCTCATCTCACTTCATCTAGTTCCTTAGGAACTGAAACCCTACCTATAAATTTACAACAAACTTTAATTAGGTAAAGTATAATATATGTACTTGAATTTGTACAAGGGATCATAAGGATGTAAATTTATAATGCACCCCATTACCCCTTTTTCAAATAGCCATGGTGTCTGAACCAACTTACGCGCACTTTGACTAATTCCATGAGTTGCCTGGTACCTCCCACCAGCTCAGCTAGAGATGAAACAAATTCAAGCAGTGCTTTTTGCCTCCTTTGGGATGAGCCTTTTCCCCTCATCCCTTTTATTCTGGCGAGGACTCTGTGGAAGAAAAAGATTATCACATCGCCTAGTGGGGAAACTGGAATTCTACAACCTTGGCGAATCAAGTCACACCCCAACTTTCGAGCAAAGTCCATTGTTGAATCTCTCTTCTATTCAAACACGAGACTTCATGATCCTCAACCCACTTCATTATTGGCCTCTAGGTCCTTGTGTACATTCAAGCCTCCCCAGACCTCACTTGTGGTATTCACTAGATATATTGTTTCTTTCCTGTTTGCAATTCTTAAGGTATTGTGATTTATGACAGCCAGTGTAGAAAATAGTCAAACTATATGAAAACTCTGAACCATGTGTAGAATTCATACAGCCTACTTGTAAAATTAGGTCTTGGCCTAACTCACGCCCCAAAAGTCAAGCTTTCTCATTAATCACACATGTGGAACTTTTGTCATTCTTCAATACCCCACCTCACATCCAATTGCATGGGCAATTTTTTATTTTTGGGGCCCAACATTGGGTAAGACAGGTCCTATGATAGTATGCAAAATTAAGTCATGGCTTATCTCACGTCCCAAAAGTTAGCTTTAAAAAGTAGGATTGCCAAAGCTTCAGAGTTCACCAATCTCATTAACCACCAATTTGAGACTTTTGTCATTCTTCAACATTATCCCAATTAATCTAGTTGATTAATTAATAAATAGGGAGTACTAATTTCAAGAAATTGGAAAGTAGGAAAAATGAAAAGATAAGAGATTGAACTTGTTACCTGAATGGGAGGACCAGGGTGCCAGCCAGGCATGGCTAGAAGAGCAGATGCAGGGCCAATGGAAGCTGGGTCGATGGTGGTGGCCACTATTAATGTCACCATTGCTCTGCCACACCTAAAGAAATCTGGTATATTCTTGATGAAAAATGTGTTTTTTGATGATATTCTTCTGTGAAATAAAAGCCCAATCTTGATCATTCTACTACTGGTGGATAAGCATCACTCATCTTCCCTTTTCACTGCAAAATCTAACTTCGTCAAATATTTGTAGGATTATAGGATGTTTCAACTTTTTGGTTCAAAGGGATTATGTAATAGGTGGGTCATTTCAAAATAAATGTTCTCTCCGTCCAACTTTACTCGGTAATCTTACCAAATTATTTTTTAAATATAATAAATATAATGTCTTGAAAAATATAATAGAAAAATGACTATAATTAATAATAAACGTAAATAAAAAATTAAGTGTAAAATTATTTCTTGATTTCATAAATTGGACAAGTATTGTTAGACATCCCAAAATAGTATAGACGCCAAGTAAAGTTGGACGGAGGGAGTAGTATCTCCATCCAATATTATATGAGTATCTTTTATAAATATTTATCTCATATTATACAGACACTTACTAAATTAGGATAGAATTAATTATTTTTTTTCAATTTTACCCACTATAAATTAGTGTATTAATAATTTTTCTAACTTAATTTAATATACGTTAATATAAATAGATGATAAAATGGTAAAATTCACTAGTATATTAATAATTTTTTAATAAGTGTATAAAATTGAAAGTATCCATATAATATGAGACAAAGAGAGCATCATTTCATATCAAAATGTTGGTATTATAACTTTTTTTTCCCTATATAGAAAGGAGATTGATTGTTTATATGGTTATAATTTTTAAATCAATACATGAGTTATTATTTCGATAACAATAATATAAGCAATGTATCTACATACATAAATATGTTAGAAAGAAAATATGATGTAGCTAGATTTTATTTCTATCTTTATTTTCTTTTAATAAAAAAAATATATGTTTAACCTCATTATTATAACAATAACAATATTTCATAACTATAAGACGTGTAAGGGGTAACACATTATGTAATCCGATTCTCTAACACAAATAACTATGTATATAGTATGTCATCCTCTAAAATTATTCGAGAGTTTAAAAATGGAAAAGTGTTAGCCGAACTATCATCCTTGCAATTGTTTCATAAATCTAGGTAAATCAACTAGTACTAGACTACCAATAGTTTATACTTATATTGCTTAAGCTTTTCAAAAATATAAATTGCGTTGGATTCTTTAATAATATATTATAATATAACATTCTATATCTGATGATGGTGATTTTTATAAAGAATTTTGAAAATATAGGTTTGTAGTAAATACTTCAAAAAAAATTAAAATAACTTTCAATTATATAATATTATAAAAAAAAATCTCAATTAATAGTTTAGTCTAAAAAATGATAATAAAATAAAAGTACTTTGTACAGTTTTTTATTAGTTAAAGGATTTTTAAATAAAATAAATAAAAGAGAGTTTTGAAAATAATATTTTTGTCTTTTAGAAATAATCTTTCTATTTTTATGAGGTAGTAATGAAGTCTATCCTCCCAAATTTCACTTATAGATTTTATTGGCTAAGCTTATGTTATTGTTTTTTGTTTTGAAAATAATATTTTTATCTATAAAAAAGTGTATTTATCCAAAACTCTTTTTAACCTAATTTAGTAATAATATGTTTTTTTTTTAGACTAGAATATTAATAATAAAGAATATTTTTAAATCAAATTATTAGCACAAAAAAAATTATGGGTAGTATACATAGTAGAGAAAAAAAGATGTGTTGGCGTTACTCATTTTCTCCGTTGTTTAAACCAACAACCAAAACAAGGGGCGGCGGTATATATGGGTTGGGCTGTCGCATTGCACGGCGGTGCCGGTGACATTCCCCGTGATCTTCCGCCGGAGCTCCGGGAATTCCGAGAATCCTGCCTCCGCCGTTGCTTGGACATTGCCATTGACGCTCTTAATGCCCACAAATCACCTTTAGACGTTGTTGAGCTTGTCGTATGTTTATTGCTCTTTTCTACTTGTTTTTTTCTGTGATTTCGAGCTTTTATCTTTTGGTTTAGCTGAGTATTTTGTTTGATTCCAATCCTTAGTTTATTTGATCTTCCTTAGATTTGAGCATATTGAATTGATTTGTAACTTAGATTTGAGCATATTGAATTGATTTGTAATATTTGTATGTCGCTTTGGGTGCCCTTTGAGTATATTGGATTGATTTGTAATATTTGTAGGTCTGGTGGCCCTTTGACCTTCAAATTGGTACTCCTGTGAACTTCTTCTAGGAAATAATTAATATGTTGTAATTAATAGAAACAATGTCTGTTTGATCATGTTAAATATCTCAAAATGTGTTTGAAAGGATAGTACCAAGGATTGCTCCTTTGTCAATCCTGATTACCACTTCAAAAATTTGCTTATTTGATCAATACTTCACGTAGATACTAAGAGGTCGTTTGATAGGGTGTAATAATGCTAAATAGAGTGTATTAGTTATGCTTCATGAATTATGAAAAGATATTTCTTGTTCATTGTTTGGTTTGGTATATCAAAAATAGCATGCATTGCATTAATTTTTTATGTATGCATTAGCATGGTTAATATGTTAATGCATGTATTAAATCTAATTGCATTATTAATACCTAGAAATCATAGTGGGGTCGTTTGGTAGAGTGTATAAGAATAATACTTAATAGAGTATACTAATAATGTTTGTATTAATAATGCATGTGCTAGTTATGCTTGCATTAATTATACATAGAATGTTTTAATGCATTGTTTGGGTGTGGTTGCCGAATAAGAAACTAGAGAATAGGAGGAGCAATACACGTGGGTCCAGAGTAGCGCCTTCGCTTTGTTTGTAATGAAAAGGAAAGAGAAGATCTTTAGATATTTTTTCCAGGGGAGGACTTTCTTGATCGCCTCATTTAGGTTAAGATGGTAACATGCATTGCATTAAAAAATTTATTTACAAAAATACCCTCCACATTTATGGTGGAAAAGATGTAAAAAAGGTTTTGAGGGGCAATTGTGGAAAAGATGTAAAAAAAAGTTTTAGGGGCAATTGGGTCTTTAATCCTGCTAATGCATGCATTAAACTCATTGTATTACATAATTAGAAATCCATGGTATTGGTAATACACTCCTTAATACACAATAGAATGTAAGCATTAGTTATATGTAGGTTGAAAAAGAGTACCAAACAAGGTACAAGTGATACACAGAGATAATGCATGCGTTAATTTTTCTTAATACACTCTACCAAATGACCTCTAATACACACTTTAATACACAATAGGTTGTATAACTAACACCTAGCATGAACAAATATACCAAACAAGGTACTACTAATACATCAAGTTAATGCATGCATTACTTTTGCTAATACAAAAAACTTTACCAAGCGACCCCTAAATGTGCTTTTAGCCATCTTTCATTATAAAATTTGAAAAAATTAGTTTTATCCTAAAACAAAATTTATATTTGAAAGTTGGAGTTGTGTTTTTCCATGCATACAAATTATAGTTGTTTTCGGTTTTTTGTGGGTAATTATGAGTGGTTTTCTGGTATTGTATTTTGGGAAAAAGTGAAGAAGTTTCATGGCGAAATGCCTCCTAAAATGTGGCTTGTTTCTATAAAGACATTTTTGGATAATGTTCTGCCCTTACGCCCTGCTTCAGATGATTGAATGAAATACATGCATTTTACATATGCAAGTCTACTAGCTAGGTTGATACACACATCTATTGAAAGATTTAGACTAGATCGAGCCCCTTGAGTTTTGCTCCGACTATATATGTGTGTGTGTGAGAGAGAATTGACACACATAAAGAGCAGAACGTATAGACTTTAAATCCTGAATTCGGCACTGAATATAACATTGCCATCATATGACTGCAACTAGAACCATGGGAAACTTGTAATGCAGTCAGAAGCTTCTAGTTTTTGTATACTATTGGTAAACAATAGTGATATGAGAGGATTTAACTTGACTCACACAGGTACGAGAACTGGAAAATGATCCATACTTCAATGCTGGTAAAGGTTCGGTCTTAACAAACAATGGCACAGTAGAAATGGAAGCTTGCATCATGGATGGAAGTACAAAGAACTGTGGAGCTGTTTCTGGCCTCACTACAGTTGTTAATGCTGTATCTCTGGCTAGGCTAGTCATGGAGAAAACTCCACATGTATATCTTGCTTTTGAGGGAGCCGAAGCATTCGCTAGGGAGCAGGTTTGTGAAAATAATGTTCATTAGTTTATTCTCTTTCCAGAGATACCAAATAATGAGGCAGGGACTTTTGCCTAGTAACTTGACTAATTTAATTTCATTATTTTCAGTAGTTAAACTCTTCTTGGAGTACAATCACTTGGCTGTGACATGCGCATTCTTTTTAATTTAAAGTATGCTTGTCTAATTGTGGTGATTTTGTTATCTAGGGTGTTGAAACTGTAGACTCGAGCTATTTTATCACTCCGCAAAATATTGAGAGATTGAAACAAGCAAAAGCAGCTAACAGCGTTCAGGTATGCTATGCCATCTCTCATTTCGCATATTCGTGTTTGATTAGACCTTGAATTGGATTTGGCATCAACATTGAATTTATGAACTGCTGCTTTCTTTTGCTTGGGATTGTTTAATGCTTCATATTATGTGAAAAATGTTGTGGTCAACACCAAAACAACAATATTCAAATGTACTTGATCCCCCTCTTCTAGCCTCTGAATTTGTTAATGATGTCAATCACAATCACCAAAACGTTGTTCTGGCTTTGACTCGGTATCCTTGTTTGTGACCTCATCTCTTTCTATATGTCTCATCCATTTTGTGGTAATGTCGAATGATTCTCAGCCTCGGAGCTAATGACAACCGTTTATGCAATCAATTTTTCAGGTAGATTACACACAGCCTATACCAATAGTTGATGAACCCCCAGTTCCCAATGGGGATAGCCAAATCGGGACAGTGGGATGTGTAGCTGTCGACAAATCTGGAAATCTAGCGGCTGCTACATCTACTGGAGGACTAGTAAACAAGATGATTGGTAGAATAGGAGATACTCCCCTTGTTGGTGCAGGGACATATGCAAATAAATATTGTGCAGTGTCTTGTACAGGCAAAGGCGAAGAAACTATCCGCTCAACCGTAGCAAGGGATGTGGCTGCTCTAATGGAATACAAAGGACTAACTCTGAAGGAGGCAACAGATTATGTTATAAAAGAATCTACACCAAAAGGGACTACTGGCTTGATTGCTGTGTCTGCCACAGGGGAGGTTGTCACACCATTTAATACTACTGGCATGTTTAGAGCTTGTGCCACTCAAGATGGCAAAAAAGAAATAGGAATTTGGTGACTTTTATTTGGATTTGCTTTGTTTCAGCAACTATTCCTTGTTGCTCTAACTCAACTTCATCAACAGTTTTTGTCCCAGTAATGCTTTATCTGCAAAAAATCAACTTTTATTCTGTATGTTTTCTTGTTTCATTTTTCAGTCACGTGAGTTGCACATGGCTGATGATGTCGGACCGTGTGATATAGTAGGTTAGTAGAGATAGTCGTATTATTATATATTGTGTTGTTATTGTACGTCATTTATTATGTTATTGTATTTATAAATTTTATTTATTGTCCATTTTAGTCGTTTCATATATAGTATTTTCTGCTTTTGGGGATGATATTGTTTTGAGATGAGGTTCTTTCGAAAACAAGCTTTCTATCTCTATGAGGTAGTGGTAAAGTCTGCATACATTTTACCTCCCCAGACTCCACTTGTGAGATTTCACTGGATATATGTTGTTGTTGTGAGTTGCACATGGCATTAGGATAAAAAGAGTCGAACTTTTTCCAAACATTGAAGACTAGATTCGTGAAGGTATATATATCAAGGACCAAAATAAATCAACACTATATATTAAGGTCCATCTCGATTGTTTTCTCGATAATGACATAAAGAGAAGAATATAAAAGATAAAGTTTTAAAAAGCAAGAGTCAGTTTGATCAGTAGGGTATACAGTCTGCAAGATCAGATGTACCTTGAAAGAATAGAAGTGGGTACAACTTGTTGGCCGGCAATAGATATTCTTGTTAATATTACTCCAATTATTGTAACCAAGAAAATAGAGTTGATGAAATCAAGAAATCAAAGATTTGGAGAAAGTTAAATAATCACTTTGCTTTTGAAATACAAGACAACTAATCATGGCAGAGGATTCAAAGAAGCTCCCTGATGAACTTCCTAAAGAATCATCACCAGCTCCATTACCCATTCTTGGTTAGCTTCTCTATCCCTTCTCCTTCTAAAATTTCTTTAGTATTATTCAATGTTGTTCAGTCTCAAAATGTTGTCAGGTCATCTAAAGGACCTGATTCAAGTCTGATAACATTTATGGAGAGCCTGAATAGCATAGATTTTGTATATATGTCCAGTAATTTAGTATTGTCGAATTGATTGTTTTCGACTTGAACTACAGTGCATACATACTTACACCAATAAACATTCAATTCAAGACGTGTACATGTTAAGAGATTGAACTCCTTATATGGACTTGGACAATTCTCCCTCATGAGCTAGCTTTTGGGGTTGAGTTAGACCTAGATATCATATCTTTATATGGTATTAGAGTCAGATCCATCCCAATTCTTTGCTCACAATGTTTGGCCCCTATATTATAGTGTTCACGCTGCATTGATGTCTGGACATGTAGGGGAGTGTTAAGAAGTCCCACATCAAAAAAATATGGGAAATTGGACTCTTATACTCGGACAATCCTCCCTAATGAGCTAGCTTTTCTATCTTTTACCATTCTGTTTGAACACGCTGATTCTAGATCTTGCATTTGCCTACAATTACTAACTCTGTTTTGTGACATTATTACAATTATGAAGAAAATTTTGGAACAGATTTCAGTAGTCCACCAGGTGGGAAACTGTCATGGCCAGAATTGCTAGGAGAGACAGCAGAGGAAGCAGAGAGAAAGATAAAGGAGGAGAAACCAGAACTAAACATACATATAATTCCTCCTAATTCAGTGGTGACTATGGATTACCGCTTAGATCGGGTTCGTCTCTTCGTGGATGAATCTGGAAACGTTGCTCAAGAGCCTAGACTTGGCTAATCATATTTCCCAAAAGCAGATTTGTAAAACATTCAGAATCAAAGATGTCTCCTTTGCTGTTCTCTGTGAACTAATGTTGTATTACTATGTACAATGTGTATGTTTCTGTCTATCCAATCTAGTTTCTCCATGGATGATGAATAAAAGGTTGGCAAATGAACTGTCATGTCCATAAGTTCATGTTTATAAAGTAACAAAAAAATGGTTTCCTTATCTTATACAAGGGTCTTTCGGAAACAATCTTTCAGTGATAAGGTTTGCGTATATTTTATTCTTACCAGATTGCATTTGTGCGATTTCACTAAGTATGTTATTGTTATTTGTAGTATGTGAAATAGTGATGTGGGTTATCAAACATTAAGTTTTGTGATATTCATATTAACTTTTGTTACCTCATATTGGTACAATCATCAAAATTCAGACAAATGAAAAGAAATCGTTTAATATTTTTTTCTGCTAAAATTTAGAGTTAGTTCTATACTACCAAGTGGGTATAATTATAAGGGATTCAATTTCCTGGCGACATATTGATACGGATCTAGATCTACGTAGCTTGAATTCTTTAAATATTATTATATTTTTAAAATATTATTATATGATCGTTGTGTATTTATTGGTTAAGTAGTTAAATTTCAATCTGAATAGTTTTTTTTTTTGGTTTCTCAATGTATTCCCAGCCCGACATGTTAGGACTAAACCTTTATGGATCTGAGCCTAACCAATTGATTGTTACATGCACAACAAATAATATTGTAGTAACTGATTAATTAATTTTATCACAATCGAACATAAAATAAATTCATTTTTATTCATAAGGAAGGAATTATGTTTTTTTCAAAAAAATGGATAAAGACAAGGCGAAGTTTATGGGATTGCGCACTTAGACGCCAAAATAATGTGAAACGCACAAAACCTCGTGGTTGTCTTCTAATGTAAATAAACTAAAAGGCATTCAAAAATCGAGAAATTGGTGGTTTGCTGAAAGCCACCCTTCTTCTTTCACCTTCCGCCACCACCTGGTGGGTGGTGAAATCTTCTTCTCCTTCATTGGCTCATCAGGTAACTTTTTTTTTAATTGCTGATATCTCTCTCTAAATCCCGGATTTTCAAGAAAATGTTGTAATTTGACTTAAATCGACTCATTCAAGAAACCCAACAACGTTATTCTTTGCAAGTTTAAATTTTTATCAATGTACAACCTCGTATAAGGCTTGTTATATAAAGTTTCCTATGGAGCTTGTAGTTGAGATGTGAAGGAATGTCAGCTTTCAGGAACAAGAATAATAACTAAGCTTCAATTTTGAATATGTTGGGGTATTGGGAATGGTTGTAAATAGGAAAAGAAAGAATCTCAATCCTTATTAAAGAAAATCTAAGCTTGCTGTATATAGTTGCTTGCATGATGTTTGTGGTAATAGATTGGGATCATGAAGCTATCACCCATTAGGAAAGCAGACATGAGAGGCTTTAGTTGGTGAGTTCTACTTTGTTGACGTATTTATGCATCTCGGGTTGCTTTTGCAGGTTTAAGGAGGGGAAACTTGGGGCCTAAAATGGAAACTAGATCAGAAAAATTTTCTGTGGATTTTCTGATGGCGGGAACAGCAGGCATTTTTGCAAAAAGTGCTGCAGCACCAATTGAGCGAGTAAAGCTTTTGTTGCAGAATCAAGGAGAATTAATGAAGAGGGGTCAGCTTAAGAGACCATATGTGGGAATTTGTGATTGCTTTCAAAGAGTTTTGCGAGAGGAGGGTTTTTTGTCATTGTGGAGGGGAAACCAGGCCAATGTTATAAGATATTTTCCAACTCAGGTGGCAATTCCTCCTCATCTCCTTGTGATGTTAGGGCTGTATTACTTGACTTTCTATATCAATTATTTGCACACTATAGAGTTAGCCTTCATGTTTTACTTCCACCTGAAAGACACCTAAAATTGGATTCCTGAGGCCCAACTTGTTCATGAAAAACATAGTTGTAATACTTTAGGGAGATGGTATCTCACCTGGTTTGTCAGACTAGTCAGTGTTTTACTATTCTCCTGAATAGCCACCAAGGTTTTTCACAGAGTTTTGGTTGGTTCAGCGATCTTGGAGATGATCTTAAACACTTCTCTTTGGCTGTCATTTTCCTTGGACTTAGACATTTCATGATGATTTCTCTATTAAGTCATCCTTTATATGTATCTTGATTGGATTTACAGTGGTCACTGAATAATTCAGAACCCTTTTGGGTCCTCTGAAACAAGGTCTGTCTTAGCTACCATGTCAACTTTAGTGAAAAACCTGCAGCTTCTTAGTTAATGCTTGTATATACATGTGACCTATGGTAACCAAATCTAGCATTGTCTGCTACAAAACGAGCCAAAGCGGCTATTTCAGATAACTTTACAAAGCAACCAACAGACCCACCCAACACTCACTTCAATGATGTTGATGAGAAGTTACTCCTGCTGGAGTCTGCATCTCTCCTACAGTCTCAGATAACAATTCTAAACTATTTCTCCTTACTATTTCATAGCATTGAACTTCTTCAAAAGAATAGCTACAAAAGATTCTGGAAATGCCATTTCCGCCTGCCAAACCTGCTCTTCTAAGGATGATCTCTCCCTGCTCCTCAATCTTATTTTGTTTTCTATCCTGCTTCAAATAAGACACGCGTGATAAGGAGGTTTGGGGACAATTAGGGCAACCACTTTTACCAAATATAGATCCAATGACTCAAGTGCCCCCCACTAGAAGCCAGCTCTTAAGAGGCTAAGAAAAAATAAAACAACACAACAACTATCCGACCCAAGCTAGTCGAAGTTGGCTAAATGAATCTTCTCTATCCGAGGAATAATGTATGAGTAATCTCCATGATATAAGTGCGCAACTGTTTATAAAGCAGTACAATAAAGGGAAGTTGTTATTTTCCCTAAAAATTATTGATTATCCTCCTGTGATAAGCTTCTTGCATATTTCTAGGCATTATAGATAGAAGATATCTTGCGCCAAGGGTGTGACTTAGTCGTCAATGAAGTGGGTTGAGAATCATGAGGTCTCGTCTTATATAATATTTGTCATTTGTTTCATTTTTATTCTCAAATTTAACCATTTTAACAATGAGGTCTCGGGTTCAACCCCTTGTGGAGGCAAAAGCGCTAGGTGATCTCTTCTCATATTCCAAGCCTTGGTGAACAAAGTACTTGGTCCCTGTGCTAGTGGGAGGTAGTAAATACCCGTGGCATATGGGAAGAGATCACCTAGCCGTTTTGCCTCCACTGGGTTGGAACCAGAGAATCGAATTGTGTCCAAGTCTGTCCAAGTACCACAATTATGAGAAACAAGAGATATCTTCTCTATGTAGCCTTTAGCACTCTATGTCTTCAAGTGGTCTCTTTCTTGTCTCTGCCTCTTTAGTATATGAAGTGGAAGTTCTAAGTGAATGCAGTAGCTGCAAGACCCAAAGTGCTCCCACCACGTTGTCACTACTAGATTAACAACCACATTCCCATTATAGTCCCACAGGTGGGGTCTAGGGAGGGTGGGGTTGTACGCCACCTTATTCCCTTTATGGGGTAGAGAGGTTTCCAATAGACCATCGGCTCAAATCACCACCTTGTCTCTGACCGTAATAAAGGACAAGAACTGATAGATTGGAGTGCCTGAGTGAGTTTTCTATAAGTTTGAAAGTGGGCAGTGACAAAAACTATTACCCTAAAGTAGCCTTTTACCTTTTAATCTTTTATCCTAGCTATATAGCGGGCTTCAGATAGTCTTCCTGTTATCCTTTTGATAATTTCACTAGTTTACTATAGCCAACTCATGGTGATGATTGCTTCAATAGTCAGCTATACTGAGAAAAGCTTATTGGACCGATTCAGTGACCATTGCTAATGGTACTTCAGAGCTGCCCTCATACATGCAGTGAAAAGAAGCTTGTTGGAGTTATATCTAAGTTCTCTCTATTTTATATGTGTGTGTGACTAATAGTGCAGAGAAGTTCCCTGACAACATTTATGAAACCTGAGGGCTCATGCTAAGTGTTTTGAGAAATGATGAATAATTGTAGGAGAGTGTCACCATCTTTCATTAGGTCCTGTTATGGTAGCTGCGTATATGTATTTACTCGAGGGACTATTCATTACCTCATGTTTTGTCACTAATATCTTAGTGAGGAATATAGATATTAGTTTGAAACTAAGGTGAAAGGAGAACGCCAATATGCACTGGATGTGATGAGGCAAATGTACACTTATTAGGGCGTTGGGTCATGAAACGCTTACTCACATGCTCGTTCAGGACATTTAGAGCATGCCTTGCATTATTGTAGGTTTGAGCTTGGAGTCTGCCATTTAAATATTGATTTCTCCTATTCATTCAAACTTGCACCTCTCTGGGCAGCCCTCTGTAGAGTCTACTCATCAGATTGTCTAGTGTATGTACCAAATCTGACTAGATCCAACATGTTTTTCTCATAGCTTAGTCTGAATGGGAAATTACTGTATACTGTTGTGTCAAATGTACTGTAGAAGAGTATGATATGCGTATTTCCTATTTTGATTTCTGCTTAGTAGATTGTTCATACACCTTTTCAACAAAGAAGAAATGTGTGATCTTTGCTGTTATTATTGTGCTAGGATGTGTTCGGTCAAGCTACATCTCATGTACTTAGGGAGGATATTGCCAAATTTTGGTTGAACGTGTGCTGTTAATGTTGAAAGATATTGTATATGCGATGTAGTCAAATCTATAATAAAGTCCTCTTGCATCACTTAGATAGTTTCATGCATTCCTTTTTCCTTTTGTTTGATCTATCATGCTTTGCATCCACAAAAAAGATTGTCCTCTTCACAATTGCTTTTAGTGCAAGAACGGAATTATAGTATCAAATAATTGATGGAAATGTTTCTGTACTTAAATCTCAAAATTGTAGATATAACTATATTTTCATATGCATTTTATCAGTAAATTCTCATAGATATTATTTTCAATTTTTTAACTAATATAATATTTGATAAGCTTACATAATTGTTTCTTTCACAGGCTTCCAACTTTGCTTTCAAAGGTTACTACAAGAACCTCTTTGGATATTCAAAAGAGAGAGATGGATACGTCAAGTGGTTTGCAGGCAATGTGGCATCCGGTAGTGCTGCTGGAGCGACTACGTCCATGCTCCTTTATCACTTGGACTATGCAAGGACTCGCCTGGCAATGGATGCTCAGGATTGTCCACTTAATGGCAAACGCCAGTTTAAGGGGCTAATAGATGTTTATGGTAAGACATTGTCAAGTGATGGAATTGTTGGCCTCTATCGGGGTTTTGGAGCCTCAATTATGGGAATAACCCTGTACCGAGGCATGTACTTTGGGATCTATGACTCCATGAAGCCAATTGTTTTAGTTGGACCCTTGCAGGTAAATTCGATTCCTAGATTGGCAGTGTTCTGGTTGGAATTCTTCTCTGTTATTGCGCCATTTCCTTTTTTTCAATGTAGTTGACCCAACATAATAAATCTATGAACAGCTTGTGCCTGAAGTATGACTTAAAATATCACTTGCTCAATGTCCCTCATTCAAGGAGAGACAACAGCAAAACAAATGCGGAGAAGGATCAAAAGTTGCTATTTACATAAGATTTATGGGGTATTTGTGGGGGAAGGGAGAGAAAATCTGTTACCATTGCTGACCTTTTTAACAAGGGACATGCATATGACATGTTAAAGTATGGCTGCAGAAACTAATTTCAACATTCGTTTGTGTACACAGGACAATTTTCCTGCCAGCTTCATGTTGGGTTGGAGCATAACCACTTTCTCTGGGGTGTGTGCTTACCCATTTGACACAGTCCGCAGAAGAATGATGCTAACTTCAGGGCAAAAATCAAAGTATAGGAATTCCATACATGCACTCCGTGAAATTATACGCGTGGAAGGTTTTGCTGCACTTTTTAGAGGAGTAAGTGCAAACATGCTTTATGGCATGGCAGGGGCCGGAGTACTTGCAGGGTATGATAAATTACACCAAATTGTATATAGACCTGCTTACAGTTTTGAGTCTCAGAGAGCCTTCAACAAATAAGAGCTTTGCATGAGTATTGTATACGTCTACAACCCTAGTTTTGATGCATGTGGAGGGTGAGTTGTTAACAGAATCAAAGATGTCAAAAGCATTCATTTGACCAACAGTTGTGAATGAAAAAGATAACAATTACATGCAGGGCGCTCGCGCAAATGTTATGGCTCCATGAATGAGTGTCACCATCTTTCATTAGGTCCTGTTATGTTAACAGAATCAAAGATGTCAAAAGCATTCATTTGACCAACAGTTGTGAATGAAAAAGATAACAATTACATGCAGGGCGCTCGCGCAAATGTTATGGCTCCATGAATCTGAAGTTCTTCATTCGTGCTACCATAGATCACTTGGTTAGATGCTGTGGACTATTTGAACAGAATAATTAAGTGCACAGTGGCAGACATAACTACACCGTGAAGGAGACTTGGTTGCATCAGACCATTTTTTCTTCGCTCTTATTTTTTAAATTTTGAAGCTTGGCAAGAGTTCCCCTGTGCATATACAAGAAGAAACAAGGCAGAATTAATGAAACAAGAGCCTCCATCCAGTATTTTCTGTACAGTCCATTCTAAACTTTGTTTTCTTTCCTTTTTAGCCCGGATTCCCGGTGGTTTAACCTTTGATACTATAGGCTTTTCTTTTTATCATAGACAAATATGTTGAAAGTGCATATAGTAGATCAATTCAACTGTGTAAATGCATTGATTTTCTTGGTATAATATGATTGTTAATTGGTGTTAATGTCTTCACTTTTGTAAATATTAGCTCCATCTGGAGTTTGTTTCATTCTTGCTTAGACCAGGAGAGAGCACTGGATTGTCAACTTGAATTGATATCTCAAACATACATTCTTCTACATACCACCCTTTTCTAAATCTCACTTTGTGGGGTTACACCGAGTATGTTGTTAGAAAAGGTAGACTGAATTATCAATCAAGCTGCACTAAGCCAAAAGCCAAAAGTTCTTATGACGTTTAGTTGTAATGAGATACCCTCCATACTTGCTGCTCTTCCTTCTCACAGCAATTGTCATGCAATTTGCCTTCTGAATACAGTATTCCACAACTCTGCTTCTTGATTTTTTCCTTGACCATATTCTTAGCAGGCGCCAGATTATCGATCTTTTCCTCTGTCCTAACACCAGTAAAGAGGCCTTGTGTTGCTTTGCTTCTTCAACAACTACAGGTCCTTTCTCTTTTCCTTCTTGCATTACTATCTCCACTTGAACCTAATGTGAGGCAGATGATGAAAAGTTAGCTGCTGATTGAATTTAAGTGCTTTCTGAAAATAAGAAGTCAATGTGCCTTAAAGATGTTGGGCTTAACCAAACCAAAGACATTCTTGTACTTCTATTTTGGGTCAATCTTTAAGTAAAAGTTCATTCAGAGGCCTCACACCATTATGAGGTGTGGAGTTAAATCCTCACCAACAAGGTGAAAGTTCAATAAGCCAACTAACTGGACTACCAAAATTCCCAATTGGTCCATTGTAAAGTTTCCATGTAATTTGATTCTGAAACTATTTGGAGTCACCCTATAGGTCTGCAATTGATTATTTAGTATTAGTTTTTTCAAGCTATAGAATATTTTAGGCGAACCAAGTTGTATCAATCAAAATTAATGGACTAATATATCACAATTCAAGTACTCCAGCGACAACAACACCAGGTGATTCTTCTTATCTATCCTAATCTTGGTGGATAGAGTTACTTGATACCTGTTTTTGGTGGTAGGTGACACGTATTTCATGAAATTGATTGAAGTGCGCAAAAACTGGCCCAATCCCGATCATAAAAAAAAAGTGTTGCAATTCAAGTACTTACTCCTGGTTTCCTTGTTTGGCACATATATTTCATGGAGCAAAGAAGTTCATACGCCCTCTTAATTCCACTGTTAGCTTTTTCACCTACATCATATCAAACAAAAACATAACTAATTATCAAGTAAAGAACAACTGTATACGTGTTCGCGCAGATGAGCTCTGAATGCAGTGGCAGAGTCAGAATTTTAACTAAGGAGATTCAGTCGAAAGCATTTACCTTCTTTTGAAATTTTGCTGACATAGAGAAGAATGATAGTATCCTGGCTTTGAACAGTATGAGAAAGTGCCCATTGCAAAGCACAATTGGCATCTAGATTAGGATCAACCACAACCATAACTCTGTTGTTATTATTATTGTTATTGTAAATACTCTCAGAATCCGGCCTAGAATCGACGTTGTTAAAGCTCATTTCCGTGCTGCTACATTTACTGGCAGAGTCGTTGGACTTGATCGAGCCCGTTTTCATGTACGGAGAACGGGCTCGAACGCGGACGACGGCTCGAGTCATGCAGAATCCGGGCAACTTTGCACGGACCCGATTCATCCTGAAATACAGTAATGGTGAGGGGCAAGAAACAAAGTGAATTTAATTAGGTGTTCACAAGTAAGGGACCAATTTATATACTTATTTGATTATTATGTGTATACGTGGAGAGAGGAGTCTTGACTTTCTATAGAATCTGTTTCTATCTTTGAATTTTTCAACTATGAGAGGTCTTGACGTGCCCACAATCACCATGAAAAGGACCAATCATAATGTATCAAAAAAAAATTCATATTTTATTTTTTACATTAATTATTTATTTTTCAATTATTATTTTTCAAGATCTAATATTAAATATTAATTTATAAAGATTATATTGGTAAAATACCTAGACATTTCCATTCCATCATCAGGGGCAGATCTATATAGGTGCCACGGCGATCATCTGGATCCTCTCGACAAAAAATTACATTGTATATATAAGGTAGGTCTTCTGTATTTCTGTACATATAATGATTTTGAATTACCTAAATCAAAGAAGGGAGATAACCTAGTAGTACTAAACTGTCTAACTTAGGCCACAAATACTATCCCTAGATGCAGGTTTAATTCTTAGTTGCACCGGCTACCTAAATTTTTCTAACTTTTATCTTTTCAAGTAATGAAACTTCGTCGATTGACATTGTAAATATGCTTCAACTTTTGTTTTTTCAACCATTGAAACTTTGTTGAGTGACATTGTAAACATGCTTGAGAAAATTTTTCTCTTTTTGGAGTTTGTACTTAGACTCCAGTTTATATATTTATATTTTTATTTTTCGAACACTCTGAATGGAAATTTTGGGTACGCCATTGCAGTTGTCATACCGATTATTATTTTTTAAAAAAGAAATTTTCGCATATACCCACTCAAAAATACCTTAATTATATTTCATAGCTATAGTTTGGGTAATTACATTTCGTAACTATAGTTATAGTTGCATTTGTATGCGTTTTTGTAATTCGCTATACAATTCACAATTTTTGTATAGCATTTGTATATTTTGTTACATAATTTATGCACAGTGTTTGTATACTATATAATTTGATTCGTGCATAATTTTTGTATAATAACGCATAACTTTTGTATATATCGCACAAATTATATAAAACTTAAATCGTAATTATAGCTAGACATTTGCCGCGAATAATAATTAATCTACGTAAGTTTCTTCTTTAAAATGGTGTCTCAAGTCTAAATGACGAGAGAGAATAATAATTGGTTGTTGAATTCAATGTTGTATCACACTGCTCATTTTGTTGTAGGATTTTTTCTTCGTACCATTTGTGACACAGGGAAAAGACTCAGCACTCACAGTACATGAATTTTCTTTTAATCTATTTTTTCTTTTGTAGAAATATGAATGTAGGAATTCCAATCATTTGTCATTGTAAAGATATGAATACAGATAAGGCAGAAATGAGCAACACTCTTGGTTGTTATCACTAATTCCAAGCCTCGTGTATCACTTCATTTCCTATTTTTCATTCTTTTTTTTTTATCACTGTAAAATTACTCCCTCCGCTTCATATTAAGTAATTGTTAGAGAATTTTGATGTTTTAAAATAAGTGAATTGTTCACTTTTCAAAGGAAGTGTTGGAATTTTTTTTCAATTTTACCCTTCGTTAATTAAGTTTCTAAGGTTGAGTTTTGTATGAGAAATACATGATGCATTAAATGAGTGTGTAGAGTTTGAAAAGGATAAAAATGAAAAAACATAATTAAATTTTGTCTTTATTTCTTTTTATTAATATGTGTGAAATGATCCAACAATTCACTTAACATAAAACGAAGAGAATAATATTATTAGTTGAAAGCACAAAGTAATGCTTCTCAAATTCTTACTGCTGATTAAATTCACCTTTAAAATGGGAAGGATAAGTAAGGGTGGATTTTAAAGTTTTAGGAGAAAACGTGAGCAAGATTTTGTAATTAAAATAATAAGATAAAATTTAGAATCAGTGGCAGCTCATTTCGGAACAAAAAATAAAATTTGTAATTATAGGCGCGAGTCATGTGAGACCACTAAGGCAATTCCATTCATACTCCCAATATTAATTTTAGAAAAATCTTACTATCCATTTTCGTAAATTCTCCTATACGTGTTTTACCTTGTGAAAATAACTTCTTGAAAGTACAAAATAAGATTGATTATGATTTTTTTATATATATAAAATTATAATAAACTTTTATGATTTAATTTAATTTTTGACGTACTTACGCTCAACTTTCATATATGATTAAAAAACATTCAAAGGAAAGTCAACTTTATTATGTACTATAGTGTTTAATAAAGAGTGTTGATTCCTTAAGTGCCGAGAATTTATACTGTATTCCCTATATATGTATATAAGTATATTATTTAAATCTTGGTTTACATGCATTTCTTTTTATCTCCTATGTGTCAAAAATCTCTGTCTTCGTCTTTTCTCTCTTTATTTTTCGAACAGACGGAATTAAAATTTTAAATTTATAAATTTTAAATATTAAAATAATGATACAGTTATATATATGCTAACTGAAAATAAATTCTTTATATATAAAAGTATTAAGTATTATTTTATTTTCATTTACTTATCAAATATTTAAATATAAGTGAAAATTTTATTTATTTTTCAAAAAAAAAATATTTTCTTCTATACCATACACACCCTTAGTGATAACTTAAGCTCCCATTCAGAGAGTCAAATGTCCACATGGAAAACAAAGGAAACATCTGAAGTCCAAATAATTTTTGGATTTTTACCTAATAAAATTCCATCTATAGCTAGGACTCGATGTCCTTAATTATCAATTCATCAATCATCATAATATCCCCAAAAGTCAAATATTTGGAAAAAAATATATATTCTACATTCAATCTAAATAGAAAATTCTTGTTGCCCATTCATGATTTTTGTTTTTAGCCAACCACAATTTAAAAATGAAATCCATTTTTTGTATATAGTACCAATCAACAAAAGATGACAAAGAAAATGCAAGTCTCTCCTTTGTTTCTTTCCATCAATTTTTCAATATCTATTTAATTTTATTATCTAGAGCAATAGTTTATAGATTAGGAGACATGTCAAATTGACAACCTATAACCAACCAAAGCATTATTTGAATTAATTAGAAAGATCACTCATCAATCATTCAAGTATATATCATATCTCTTCACTAGGTACTCTTTTGTTCAATTTTACTTGTTACTATTTCGCTTTTCGAGGTCAATTTGACTAAATTTCAAAACTAAATTGAAATAACTAAATTTAATATTTAAAATCTAAATTTACATGATTGAAAGTTGTACAAAAAAATGTTATAAGTTGCAATCTTTCTCATATTAATATAATAAAAAAAATACATCTTAAAATGTTGGTTAGAATTCATGTAGTTTGACTTCAATAAGTGAAACAATGACAAGTAAATGAATGGAGGGAATAATAAATTTCCCTTTAAAAGGTAATATTTTATGTCACAGAAATATTAAACGATAATTGAATTAATCTCACTACACTCAGAGTCACTAAAATCTTTAGCAACATTTATACAGGGTGCTAGATATAAATATATTGTCACTTAATATAATATAAAGACAACTATATTATTATTGCAAAATCCTTTATTTATTATGATACAAATGAGTCATAATATATTTAGTTAATTAAATCAAGCAAGGCTGATATAATGTTTTTCCAACAATTCATCTATATTATAGCATCAAAATATATATATAAATAACTAGGTTGATGTATTAATGGTACTTTTAGCCATTAAGATGGCTAAGCATCCATTGTCGCATCACAGTATTAGCTGCAGCTTGCTGCTGTGGACAATTACCTCCTTCTACTTCTCCATTTCCATTGTATGCTTCCCTACATTTTCCATTTTCAAATTACAAGGCAAATGGAGCTTAATTATATGTTGGGGTACAGATGAATCCAATAACTTTGATACAGAAATATAAACATATATTTAATGAACATCATAAAAATTGTGTAAGTTCTAAGGTTTTTCCTTTTCTTATTGAAGGTGAAAGTTTAGATAATGGACCATTTTAATTACTAAGAATTCATAGTAAAAACACAAATACTCCCTACTCATTATCAAGTTTTCATTTCTCATCTCATGGAAAATTCTTTTGGCTCTGCTTAGCCTTATCCTCCTCTAGGGGGTTTTAGTAATAGGTTCTATAGGAACTGGACGATCCTATTTGATCAAATACCTATAGATTGATCCGAAATCTGATTCAAATCCAATACAATATCTATGGGTACATAAGAAATGTATTGGATGGATTCTTTTTAGTGAATAGATCGATCCTATCGCAACTTCAACAAATACAATGAATGTAGTGTTAAAAATCTTAATGTTCCCAAGAAAGCTATCCCCACTAGTTCGAAATTCGATGGATAATGAACTATCATTGTTATATGTTCTATCAGAACAAGTAATAGGAAAATTCAATTGATGATCATCCAGCTATGAGTTTTATCAAGGAAAAAATAAAAATTGTTACATAAATAAAAGTAAATAAAAAGGTAAAAGAGGAGATGGGACTATAAATTTATATACCCAAGGTGAGGAGAGTCCACTTGTTGTGGTAAAACAAATGAAGATGAGTTGATTTCATGGTTTTGCTGTGCCACCTCTTTCTCCTTCTCCTTCTCCTTCTCCGTCTCCTTCTCCTTCACCTGTTTAAATGAATTCAAAAACTTAGAAAAAATCCACTTCATGAAGTACATGTATTTGACCCTTCGGGTGGTCCAGTAGTTTGGGCTTGGGACTTCCATGTTGGTGGTCTCAAGTTCGAAATCTCTTGCCAACGAAAGCAAAAGGATTTGCCTTTTAGATCAAGTTCGTCACATCAGACTTGCCTAGTGCAAGTTACCTCTCCTGTATAGTTTGCAAGCTATTGCATAGGAGCGGGATTTACCCTGTGCACACCCAAAAAATAGCGACTACGATTCCCTTGTCATTTAAAAAAAAAAAAAAGAAGATGTATTTTGGGGGTAAATAAATAATGTGCTAATTAACCTTCTTGGAAAGCTGGTTGTTTTGATCCTGCAATGCTTTGTCCTGTGCCAATGCAAACATCAAAGGATATTCAATTTGGTTGTATACACAATCATGCAATATATATCAATCAATAGTAATTTTTTTCTGCTTTAAATCTGTATTAGAAAACCACTTAAAATAAAAATAAAAAAAATGTATAATAAAATTTGTGTAGAGTAAAAATTTTGTCAAAATAATAAACAATGACGATTCTAGCAAGTTTACTAACCTAAATAATTAAAACTAGTAATGAAGACATAACCAGTAAGAAAAATCAGAAATAATATTGACAAGAAGAAAATTAAGCCTACTAAATACACAGTGTTTCCTTAAGGAAATTATATACCAAGGTTAATGGAACATATCATTTTCCACGGTCTATCAATATTCGATACCTAAAACTACCGTTTCAACAAACCACTCAACAGCAGTAAAATACACTAGAATTTGTTTGTGTAGGAGAAGAAGTCAGAAAATTCATTGTTAAAAATGAGAGAAAAAACCCTTATTTATATTTTCTTCGTCCCAATTTATGTGGCTCCTTTCGAATTTCGAGATTCAAACTAATCTATCTTTCACCATAAAATTTTTGTATATTTTTAAATATTTTGAATTATCATTAATTGTGAGTTGTAGTACTTTTTACGTAGTTTGAAAATATATAAATTTTATTTCAAAAAATTTAAAGATTCCATGCGTAAATTCTCGATCAAACTCAAATTGTTTGACTCTCAGAAAACGAAAAGTGCCACATAAATTGGGAAAGAGGAAGTAGACAACAAAATCATACTGTAAATAAATGCTTATTGAGCATTATCAGGTAGGTCACAACCCTTTAGAAAAATTGTTAACTAGAAAAGTCATAAATACTCCAGTTAAGAGGCAAATTCTCACCTTTTTTTGAAGCACAGAAATGGACTCATGCATCAATTGGTTCTACAAGAAAAATAAAGACTTCAGTATTTCTCAGTGAAAAAGTATATATATAATTTGGTTCAACCTTTCTTGATCTTATACGTTTAAGAGCAGAATCAAGTTGATGCTCCAGATTCTGAAGTTCTTTCATATTTAATGAGTCCATATCCTCTCCCACATAATGCCTGCAAATGTTTCATCAAATTCTCTATGAGCAAAAAGGAAATAACTATATACATATATGTGCAAGCCCGGTGCACTAACTCTCCCACTGTGCACAGGGTCCGGGGAAGTGCCCGACCACAACGGTCTATTGTACGCAGCCTTCCCTTTCATTTCTGCCGGAGGCTGTTTCCAAAGCTTGAACCTATGACCTCTTGGTCATATGGAGGTAACTTTACCAGTTACTCCAAAGCTCCCCTTCGAAATAACTATATACATGTCATATGAAATTCTTTAATGTGTAAGTATGTATATATGTACTTTTGGTTCCTCTGCAGAACTTCAAGTCTGGCCTTAAGTTTTGCATGTTCCAGAGTCCAGCTTCCCTGAACCAAATTAATTTATTACGTCACCCTCAAAAAGGAGTTTAAGTTCTATATACTGACAGTAACACAGACGAAAGAATTTGGCATACCGGGGAGGTATGATCAGCAGGAACAAGCTGCCTCTCCGCAAATGAGTATCTTTCATATCTTTCAATTGTCCTTTCCATGCTGATTATATACATAAATATATTGTATCACAAGAGAGTATACATATGTCAGCTGGAACAAATAAATACAAACTGAAATGTATACAGGAAGCATAGGACAATAGGGATTATTCTCTTTCAATTCATTGTTGGGAAAAATCAGAGAATTTTCCCACAAAATAGCCAAAGAAATAAAAGACCCAACAAAATATTGAATACAAAAGAAAATAAAAGAAAGACTACAAATTTGATAACAGAGTTCAGCAGAATATACTACTCTCCGGGCACCGCACAAATAGCACCACTCTTATTAATAGAGAGAAAAGAAACAA
>DF357538.1:15051-31632 GCA_000787875.1 Solanum virginianum
ATCCGATTGGCCACCATAAACTATATATGGCTACGCCATTTGGTCAGTTGAACATATTTTGTCCAAAACCTATATTATATACATGTAACCACATAAAATGATCGATGAGTGTATGATCAATCGAACATCTTTCGTTCAAAACTTATATTACATATATCTAAAGTTCATACAAATATATAAGGCATAAGTTATTTTCTATACGTATGTATTAGTTCTTAAATATTTATAATAAAATTTTTGATTTCGCCACTCCGTACTTTGTAAAACCACAGATTCATGAACCGACAAACGTGTCTAAATCTGACCAAAACAGGAACCTGAGAACACATAAACTACTTACAATAATAATAATAGTACCAAAAAGAAAATATTAAAATAATATTACTAACTGAGAAGTAAATATTATTTAAATAAATAAATAAATAAATTGTGAAACAAAAAACAAGTGACTGGGACATTGGAAATTATCCAAAACCATCAAACTAAAATGCCTATAAATAGAGTAAGTTTTCATTCTTATTTCTTACTTCACTCAAAAAAATAAATTCTTCCAAAAGCTTAATATATTTTACAAAAATTTCTAATTAAAATGGCAGATTCAATGGACCAAAAAGTAGCACTTGCTAAGCGTTATTCTCATGGTAGTTTAAAAAAAAATATTTTTTAATTATTTTTATGGATTTTCCCATTAATTTTGATAGTTTTTTTTTCTTTTTTTGTGATTTTAAATAAATGTAGAAGGAGCAAAAGCAGGTGCTAAAGCAGCAGTTGTTGCAACAGTTGCTACTGCTATTCCTACTGTAAGTTACACTACGTGTTTGATACCATAAAAGTTATTTTTTAAAAGAAAATTGATATTTTTTTGAAAATTTATTTTTCTGAAAATATTGTTTGGTGTTTGGTTATGTTCTGTCTATGTTCTAATTTATGCAACGTTATTTTTACCTTTTAGGTAGTTGAAAAAGAATAACACTTTTTTAAACCTTGTATTTAGTTAAATATCGACTAAATTGAGGCAGAAGGAGTAATAATATTAGAAATTTAATTAGATAATATATATGATGAAATTTTGAGTACTAAAAAATTGATAATAATTCTAATATATTTGATGAAATTAATTTGCAGTATGCTTGTGGGAAGATATCACCATGGGCAAGAGCAAATCTCAATCCAACTGCTAAAGCACTCATTGTCTCCACAGGTAAAATAGATTTATATATATTGTTATCTTTGCGATAAGGGTACGGTCTTTCGGAAATAGGCTCTTTATCTTTATGAGATAGTGATAATGTCTGTGTATATTTTACCTTCTCTAGACCCCACTTGTGAGATTTCACTGAATATATTGTTGTTGTTGTTATAAAGTTTACGTTTAAAGAAAACTTACTTAAATATCTTTTAAGTGGAACTAATAGGGTAAAAGATTTACATCGAATATATATATACATATAATTTAAAATAGTAGGAAGTACTTATCGCATCTTACTATACGATTGATAAGTTATTCAATTTATAATCTTGATTGTGTTAACATATCTGACTTTGATCAAACATGAGATAAATTTAATTTCATATTTTATATCGTGACGATTCATTTAAACATTTTAACTAGTTGATATTTTAGTGTATAGAAGTTAAATTTTTATAAAATATTTTTTTATTTCTAATAAAAGTATTTTTTGTATAATATATGACAGCTGCTGGGATGGCATACTTTATTGTGGCAGACAAGACAATTCTTAAAACAGCAAGGGCAAACTCCTTCAACAAACAAGGCAACAACTAATGAAGCAATAATCAAGCTCTTTTAATTGGCACTAATTAAGTTTTATTATGATAATCAACAATATTGCTGTTTTTAATTAAGTACAATTAGTAGGGTAGTAGGTGGAGTATTAGTCACATGATGAGGTTAATTAATTAGTAGAAACCTCTAAGAATGTGATTTTAAGTTTAATGTAATAGCTCCATCTACATTATCTACTGTTGTAAATATAATAAAATTTTGCTTTTATCAATCATTAACCTAGTGTTTTTTTTCTTAAAATCAAATTGTATAAGCTTGATTAATCAATTAATTATGATGTTCAAATCAGTTTGTAACGATGAGTTCGAATTAATTTATGCACCCTATTTAAATTTATAGTGATGATTTATATTCAAGTAAATTGTTTTTATTTTTATACACATTAAAAGGCTTACTAAAATTTACCGTCTGCAAATACCTAATGGATTAAATCGTTATTATTTTCTTATTGATTCATTACATTTTTCTTATAGAGTGTTTATCTTAAGGAATAAAATCCTACCAGGCTGCCAGGCCATTTGGGTCTTTTGCTGGGCTCGTTGCGGATTCTCGTATGAATTTTTCGGGAATGCCGCGCGGGAGCCCTAGACAACGCCAGAATTCGTGGGCTAACACCCACAAAAAATTACCGAAATTGCCTGTTTCTTATTTCTTGGCCTATAAAATCCTATCAGGCCTCCGCCAACACCGTCGGGCCACCTGGACCTCTTGCAAGTCTCGTTGCGGATCCACTTGTAAGATTTTTCGGAAATATCGCGCCGAAGCCTATGCAATGCCAGAATCCATCGGCTAAAACCTACAGAAAACTGCTGAAATCGCCTGTTTCCTTTTTCCCCGGCCCATAAAATCCTACCAAACCTTCGCCAACGCCGCCGGACCACCTGGGCCTTTTGGCAGGCTTGTTACAGACCGACTCGTATGGGTTTTTCAGCCCCAAAGAAGAACTGATCATCGTCTCAGATCAGCGCAAATATATAAAAGTTTGCGCATGTGCATACGAAACATAATATCTGTATACATAACACATATTTAAGAAATAGCGTGAGAAATGGTGTGCAAAAACAAGAAATAATGTTCAGCTGCTTAATGCTCTGAGTAGGTAGTACGTTAATCAATCGACTCTCTATATTCATGAACTAGGAACGCTGCAGACGTTTCACTTCCTCCTCAAGTCTTTGCAACCACCTAAATCCAAGGTCAGATCCTGCTTTCGCAGCAATTTCAAATTGTTCTCTCGCCAGCTCAATCGGATTAAGCCCATGATCAACTCCATTTCTCCTCGACGACCCCCTCTTCACATAAAATCTTGTTATTGATTCTGGAAGTTCCACACCTGAAATTGAAAATGTTATTTTGCTCAGAACAAAAAGTCTTAATATATACCCAAACCGGCTGTATATCATCTTCGAAAGAATTTATGTGCAACAGTAATAAGTTCATGATACCCTCTACTCCACTGGTTTTACATTTGTGGTGATCATTGATCAGCAAACCCTTTTCATATTTTTTCGTTATATTTCCTTCCATCCAGAACAAGTCATATTCACCATTAGCATACCATGACATCATGATCTTTTTCTTTGTAACATGATAAATCAAAAAGACTTGGAAAAAAGACTCGTAATAAGATGGAAGTGGCGTCCAGCTAAGTTTATAACAAGAGGGGATGGTCTCACTGTTTGGATGTTATAGAATCCTTGTAACAAGAGCAAGGAAACACTTTTTTTAAGGTAAATATTGGCTTCTAGCACTGCCTCTGTGCTGATGATACATGCAAACAGTTACCTTTATCAAAAGAAGATAACAAGAGGGGACAGTCTACCTGTGAGTAAAAGGGATCCATAAGCTATGGCTGCTCCAGCATGACCCTACGTTCAAGCAAAGAAAATTAGGTGGGGTTCATTGTAGATTGGCTCTTGAATTATTTGCTAGTAGAGCAATTTTCTGCAAGGTGAAGTGCCAAATTACACCAATCACGGTTTGTTAACGCGATATGCTCCCCAAAATGCACAAATCCAGTAAGTTAAATATCCAATTTTCCTTTGGAAGTTTAGTATGAAAAACGTCTTCCACAAAAGCATATAATTCGTCATTACATAGTTAGATCCATATGTACTGACTCGGTGCATTCAACAAGCAGTAAAAATGCATTGTACCTTCTGAGATGCTCTATGAAAACACCACAATGCAGAGCCAACATCCTTTTTCACACAATCCCCAGTAAGATATACAGCACCCAAGAGGTAAAGTGCACCTGGATGCAACTGAAAAGAAAAAAAGAAGAATTTTCGCAAGAAATTTAAGGAACTCATGCAAGCAAGAATAACTTCAACGTCACTAATAAAAAACACACCTGGTCAACAGCCTTCTCCAAGTAGTAAAATGCTTGCTGATCTGATTGCACATACTCATTCTGTGAAGATCATCCAATATATAAAAACAGTCAAAACTTTTAAAGAATGTGTTTAAGGCAGAACAAGAGAAAAGGGGAAACTCAATAAGGTAGTCAATTCTGCACTCCTAAACTAAAAATCTCATGATGGACATGATGGAGAAAAAATAGATATCCTAGAAACATCCAACATATTAACCTATCAAAGAAGGAAAGCTTGTAAATGACTGCGCTGACAGTATACATAACAGAGACTTGTTTGATACAAACCCACTACTGGAATAGAGTACATGAAAAGGTTTCAGAAACGTGATTATATTGCTCAACCAAAGTGAAATCAATAAGCATTATAAAAACACATAGGAAAGGTGTAGCATTTACTAGCAAAAGTTATTGAAATACTAGAAGAAGCTGAGTCAATAAAAAGCAGTCAAAAGGAATATGGTGGTTAACATTATTCAACACTGAAGGAATGGCACAAAAGTGACAATTATTTGATCCCTTTTCTGTTAACCATTAGGACATCGTCTTCCCACATTTAAAACAGCAAGACTATGCAAAATTGCTGAGTTTTTGTGAATGATTTTGAAGGAAATTATCTTTCCCAGGCACACTTACAGTCAGTTCCTCAAGAATTCCTGTACCTTCCCCTCATTCACTAACTTCTCCTTCCCCTCATTCACTAACTTCTACACTTTCCATGTCCATCTACTTCACTTTACAGCACCTTAGTGCCCAATAATATACCCAGTATAATCCCATACGTTAGTTGATACGTGTAAAGGTAGAGAGACTGTTAATAGACTCATGGCTCAAGTAAATAATATCAAAAGACAAGTCTGTAAAGCAAATACAACAGCGAAGGAATCATGCTGAAAACAATAGAGAAGAGAACCATGTCGTAGCTTTGTCTTGTTCTTGGTCCTGTGCCATCTTGGTACCATATTAATACAAACTTTTACCCATCAATTAAAAAGATCTACTTCATCAAGTTGAGAAAATACAACCTGTATCTTGGCGGGGCGACCCGGTAAAGGATCCATATGCAAGCTGGTGTCTTGGAGCAATGAAGTTGTTACTTTCATTTTGCAACTGTGATATTCCATTAGGTTCTTCACTTTTTGTTGAGCAACCATTTTTCATATGCAGTTCTCCATCAAATTTTAGCTCAAAAATGAAGTAATCACAGAAAAAAGGTGGATTCATCAGGGTGGTAGACCATTTCCAGTATGCCAACGATTTTAACTTTAGCTCTAATCAACAGCCTTTTTAGCATATGCATGACGTCTGTATATTAATGTATGTCTGTCTACGGATCGTGTGACTCCTCCTGTCTCTCTATCTGTGACTATTTTGCTCCTGTGTTGTTGCTTTTTCAGGCAAAGTAGCAGCAAAAGCATAGAAAAGGGACAGTTAAGCACTTACAGGGTCTCTGGTTAAATGATCTCTTGTAAATCAGTGTGTTTTTACACAAAAATGTAGGTTCACCCAGTACGAAAATGAGGCCAACAGAGAGGAAAGGAAATTCTTCAAGTATGGTTTACCACTCTGCTTGGCTTATGATTTTTCCTTTAACCAAACCAACTACCTCTCCAGATGTACCAGTACTGTTTTCTTGTTTTCGGTAAGCTTAGAAGTGCCCCTACAAATCAAATCAATTCAGAAGACTTCTCTGTGCTAAAACTTTGAAGTTTAGTTTTAGTCTCGATTCTCGGAATCACACTTTAGGCGCATTACCCGACTCGTGGAATTACAATGGGTATGTTATTGCTGTACAATTTAAACCCATCAGAACTCATGCATGGTTTAGGCTTCCAATCAAATTTTCTGCAACCCCTCCATGGATTGAACATGCTATTCATCAAATTATTTTGCATTCCGTAAAAGTTCTCTCCTCACAACCATGAGAGTAGTGACAGAGACATGCAGACTAGTTCAAAATTATCCATAGGCCTGCGTTTTGAATTGCAGTAATGAACAGAGACCAATGTATGGATAAGAAGAAATTCAAAGAAATATTCATTTTTGCAGTTCATGCCATTAGAAGAGTTCACAAGTCATACCAAGAAAAGGACGATCCTACATGCTAACCTTGTGTCACATATCAAGGTGATGTTAGTAAACTTTTGAGTTCTAAACTCAAACAAGTTTGTGTGGGCGTCAAGATGGTCTGTCACTAAAGCAAGAAACAGTCTTAACACCATGCAAACTCATAAGTGGTATAGGATGAGCTATCTATTCTTCTTGATAAAATTGATATGTTTGGACAAAGGAAACGATACCTCAATTCTTAAACCGCAAGCTAATTCAAATTGAGCTTCTGGATCACCCATCTCTGCAGCTTCCACCAACAAAGCAGCTCCTCTGTTCATTAAAAGATAGGAAAATATCAGCTGTAAGATTGAACAGTGTAATTCATGAAGAAGTGCAGAAAATATTCCTCAATTTCCCTTTAATTACTCCATCAAAAAGTACTGAAAGTATAATTAACTCCCTCATCTCATTAAGTTAGATAACATGTAAGTAGTGATCAAACAAACTGAAAATAAATTATTTAATAACCAGAAAATGGGTAAATCGGTTAGGATATTTTTAAAATCTCAATAATAAACATGATAAGTTCAAGAAAATATTAAGGAAAAGCTTGAAACTTATTTACTGGAGCATGAAGATCTGTTACTCTTGCTAAGAAGAATGAAATAATAGCAATAAGAACGATGATAAATGTCTACACTTTGTAGATGTCCAATATTCAGATCAACCAGATGGATAAAAACATACACAGCTTTGCATGCCCCAGGTACATGGTACTTGAGATGAAGTTTTGAAAGCCAATATCTTGCATGTGTATTTGAGTTGTCTGCTTCTAGGGCCAACTCAAAATTCTCCTTTGCTGTCTAACACATAAAAACCAATTAAAAAAATATTTGATAAGTCAAAATCAACAAAAAGAATATTAATGGTTAAACTCTACCATGAAATGCATGCCTAAGTAGTATTATGAAAGAAAACTAACATACAGACATTCAAAAGAAGTAGATTTAAGATTTCCGGAAAAAAGGTACTTCTTAGTAACTGTTGATTGGTATTAGATAGATGTAACCATGTGAGATGGAAAGAAGCAAACAAAATATGCAATGATACAGTAAACGGAAATGCTATTGTAATTTAGCTACCAAACCAATAGTGGATGCTTCAATTTCTATGAAATACACTCAATTCTTCCTTTAAACAGAAAAGCCAGTAGACATCCTCCATCATCAAACACAGAAGACAGCAAAAAGCATGACAAAAGAAGGATCAGAGGGGTCACCTCAAATGCAGCTATGAAGGGTGCTAAATTTACTCCTGAAAGATCAATAAATCTACTTAAATTGAAACAGCTTCCTTTAGTCTTTACAACCATTAGCATCAATTAACCTCCATGACATGTTCAAGAAACTGGAGAAAACCTAATGATCAATAAGCTACTTTGAGAATGTTGCCATCTTCCAAATAGACGTACAGCCAGGATAACACTCTGTAGTCTATTCTAATCACAAAAATATGAAAATTTGACAACAATGTCTCTGGGGTCAGTAGCAACCCGAGACCAACTGAGATAGTAGCAAGCACTGACAGAGATTTACACACACATGCAGAGACACATTAATTTCCTCAAAGAAGAGAACCATGAATAAAAGAAGATTAATCGTATCATGAAATTTTCTACTAAACATACCCTTAGTGGAGGAATGAGACGTTTGTCATTAAGCTCACAATAATCAATTACTCTATCAACTTCCTGCAGAGCATTCCACCCTTTTGCTATGAACTCCATTGCCTTCTTATTTCTGCTGTGCATTCCTCTCTATCGAGAAGCAAAAGTTAGCACTAAAAGAAACTAGAATGCATATCACTACAATCCCAGAATTGGATTGTATCAGGATTTGAAAAGTTTACCTCTGAATGGAACTGGAAAGGATGATAACAAAGCTGTTTAGTGACATTTGGATGATAGCTAAGCTGTTTAGACGCTGCTCTTACAAGGAATGATCTGAACATTATCTTCCTGCCTGCATTAAGAACCATATGAATCATCTCGGTATCAAATCATCGAGAAGCACTAAAGCAAAAAACTTAAGAATCACCGTGATGGAAACATCTAGAGATATGACGTTAGTCTAACATGAATAATCCTTCAAAAATTAGCTCTTAAAAACATTAAAACAGCTGGGGGACTAAATATTATTGACATCCTACGCTGGAACAATAGAAAGACAAGCTATGGGTCTTGTGGGTGCATACTTACTTAATAAAGTCACAGAATATAAAGACAATGGCTACACCAAAGCAGGCTTGCTGGATAATTAGGAAAATCTTTGATGCAAGGAAATGGATAAGGGGTACTGCCCCTTTACAATCTATCTAGGATAATATAATGACCAAGGACACTTCCAACATCAAGAAAGGGTACCTGTATATGATGCCTCAGTTTCAAAAAGCTGAATGGAGTAAGTTGGGGTTGGTGAAGGGTATTATTCCAAGACATCAATTCATCCTTTGGCTGGCACTTCAAAGGAAACTGATGAAAGTCCATAAAACATCAAAATTCACACCAAGAAACAAATGGGTAACACCATAAACACCTCTATTCAAAAAATAAGGATTTCAAAATTACAAATCCTCCCAAAAGAATCAACCCCCAAAATTCGAAGCTCAAATACAAAAACATATATATATATATATATATATATCCGAAGACGCAATGAAGTAATAAGTTCAATTAAACGAAGAACCAAATGCACTGAGCAGAATACTGGAGATGAAGGAGATACATACATAGAAAGAGATGGCCAAATCTGATGTAAAATGTAAATTGTGAGACCGATAGAACAATATATGTATTTGTTGTTACTATTAGTTAAAAGAATAGAAACAACGTATCTTTTATGTATTAATTTTGTGAAAGACAACATGTAAAAGGAATCAACGAGTACAATTGAACTCTAAAAAAAGAGAATTATGATAACTAAAATGGGCAACTAAAATGGGGCACAAGAGTAATAGTTTATTGATTATCTATCATACATATTTTTTATTTCTTAATTTGTCTAATTCACTTCTATTTGAATCAATCATGTTTAATATTGACTTTGTTAGATTATCTTTAATTCTTTGAGATATTTTATAAAACATTTCAAGTTGTAACATTTTAAATCAAATATGAGATAAAGTTAATCTCAAATTTTGTTCCAAGAATATTATTCTTATCATACGTATCAAACGATCAACAACTTATTGGGATGGTTGTTACATGTCATCTTGTTCAAACACAATATTGTATTTATATTTATTATTAGGGTGGAAGATTAATAGGTTGGTAGAGGTAGGATGATGTCTAATTTTGTGTTATAGTAGGATTAGTTGTGTACTCGTGTCTTTATATCTTGGTTCGTCTTATATTTGTTACTTTTATTGTATTTATTATATTTATCATTTGCTTTTTACTTTAGTCGTTTTTCTTTCATATCTAGTATCTAATATTTTTGACTCTACGAGAGTAATGGTAAAGTCTGCATACATTTTATCCTCCTCATACCCCACTTGTGAAATTTCACTAGATATGTTGTTATTGATTTGAAGTGTTAGCTAATTCAATAGTTATTTTATCTTACTATTTACCTTAAGCTGATGGAATTGCTATTTCATATAAAACAAAATAAAATAATTTTATAACATATCTGAATCGTAAAATATTCTTATTCCATCCCACATATTAAACAACCTCAAACTTATGGTTTAAAAAAAACATTATCTTAGGTCATATTCAACTACACGTTAATTGTCACAACACGACCTTTCAGATCATGATAGCGCCCATGAATTCTGGCGATGCCTGGGGTTTCGGGCAAAGATTCCCAAAATATCAAACGACTAGGTCGGGGACGAGCCCAGCAAAGCAGCCCAGGTGGCTCAGCAGCATTGGCGAGGCCCTGGTAGGATTTTATGGCCCAAGAAAGGCGAAACAAACGATTTCGGCCATTTTCCATAGGTGTTAGCCCACGGATTCTAGCGCTGCCTGGGTTTCGGGCAAAGAATTCTAAAAAATCATATGGATGGGTCGGGGACGAGCCCGGCAAGCGGCCTAGGTGGCCCGACGGCGTTGGCGGGGACCTGGTAGGATTTTATGGCCCAAGAAAGGAGAAACAGGCGATTTCGGCCATTTTCTGTGGGTGTTAGCCCACGGATTCTGGCGCCACCTGGGATTTCGGGCAAAGATTCCCAAAAAATCATACGGGTAGATCGGGAACGAGCCCGAAAAGCGGCACAGGTGGCCCGGCGACATTGGCAAGGCCCTGGTAGAATTTTATGGCCCAAGGAAGGCAAAACAGACAATTTCGACCATTTTCCATAGATATTAGCCCACGAATTCTGGCGCTGCCTGGGGTTTCGGGCAAAGATTCCCAAAAAATCATACGGGTGGGTCGAGGACAAGCCCGAAAAGCGGCACAGGTGGACCGGCAGCGTTAGCGACGACCTGGTAGGATTTTATGGCCCAAGGAAGGCGAAACAGGCAATTTCAACCATTTTTCGTGGCTGTTAGCCCACAGATTCTGGCGCTACCTAGGGTTCCGGGAAAAGATTCCCAAAAAATTATAAGGGTAGATCGAGGATGAGCCCAGAAAGCGGCCCAGGTGGCCCGACGGCGTTGGCGGGGGCCTGGTAGGATTTTATGGCCCAAGGAAGGCAAAACAGGCGATTTTGGCCATTTTTCGTGAGTGTTAGCCCACGGATTCTGGCGCTGCCTGGGGTTCCGAGCAAAGATTCTTGAAAAATCATACGAATGGGTTAGGGATGAGCCCGGCAAGCGGCCCAGGTGGCCCGGCGGCGTTGGCGGGGGCCTGGTAGAATTTTATGGCCCAAGAAAGGCGAAATAGGAAATTTCGGCCATTTTTCGTGGGTGTTAGCCCATGGATTCTGGCGCTGCCTGGGGTTCCGGGCAAAGATTCTCGAAAAATCATACGGGTGGGTCGGGGACGAGCCCGACAAGTGGCCCAGGTGGCCCGGCGATGTTGGCAGGGGCCTGGTAGGATTTTATGGGCCAAGGAAGGCGAAACAGGCAATTTCGACCATTTTCTGTGAGTGTTAGCCCACGAATTCTGGCGCTACCTAGGGTTCCGGGCAGAAGGCAAAACACAAAAATTTGGCCATATAGTGTGGGTCTGAGCCCACATAGCCCGGCAAGCAGCCCAGGGTGGCCCGCAAAGCATACCCAAAACACTCATACGGATTTTATGGCCCAAAGAAGGTGAAATAGGCGATTTCGGCCAACACCCACGGATTCTGGCACTGCCTGGGGTTCCGGGCAAAGATTCCTTAAAAATCATAAGGGTGGGTCGGGGATGAGACCGGCAAGCAGCCCAGGTGGCCCGACGGTGTTAGCGGGGCCCTGGTAGGATTTTATGGACAAAGGAAGGCGAAATAGATGATTTTCGCCATTTTCCGTGGGTGTTAGTCCACCGGATTCTTGCGCTGCCTGGGGTTCCAGGCAAATATTCACAAAAAATCATACGGGTGGGTCGGGGATAAGCTTGGCAAGCGGCCCAGGTGTCTCGGCAGTGTTGGCGAGACTCGGCAGGATTTTATGGCCCAAGGAAGGCGAAAGAGGCGATTTCGACCATTTTCCTGCATGTTAGCCCACGGATTCTGGCGTTGCCTGGGGTTCCGTGCAAAGATTCTCAAAAATTCATATGGGTGGGTCGAGGACGAGCCCGGCAAGCGGCCCAGGTGGCCTGATGGTATTGGCGGGGCCCTGGTAGGATTTTTATGGCCCAAGGAAGGCGAAACAAGCGATTTTTTGACCAACACCCATGGATTCTGGTGCTGCCTGGGGTTCCGGGCAAAGATTCCTAAAAAATCATACGGGTGGGTCAGGGATGAGCTTAGCAAGCGGCCCAGGTGGCCCGGCGGCATTGGTGGGTCCCTGGTAGGATTTTATGGTCCAAGGAAGGCAAAACAGGCGATTTTGGCCATTTTTCGTAGGTGTTAGCCCACAGATTCTGGTGCTGCCTGGGGTTCTGGGCAAAGATTATCGAAAAATCATACAAGTGGGTCAGTGACGAGCTCGGCAAGCGGCCCAGGTGGCCTGGCGGCATTGGCAAGGCCCTGGTAGGATTTTATGGCCGAAAGAAGGCGAAACAGGCGATTTCGGTCATTTTTCGTGGGTGTTAGCCCATGGATTCTGGCGCTGCCTGGGGTTCCGGGCAATGATTCAAGAAAAATCATATGGGTGGCTCAGGGACGAGCTCGGCAAGCGGCCCAGGTGGCCTGGCAGCATTGGCGGGGCCCTGGTAGGTTTTTATAGCCAAAGGAAGGCGAAATAGGCGATTTCAGTCATTTTTCGTGGGTGTTAGCCCTTGGATTCTGGTGCTGCCTTGGGTTCTAGGCAAAGATTCCCGAAAAATCATACAGCTGGGGCAGGGATAAGACCAGCAAGCAACCCAGGTGGCCCAGTGGCATTTGCGGCACCTGGGCCGCTTGCCAGGCTCATTCCCGACCCACCCGAATGATTTTTTAAGATTCTTCGCCCGGAACCCAGATGGCGCCAAAATCTATGGGCTAACACCCACGAAAAATGGCCGAAATCGACTATTTCTCCTTCCTTGGGCCATAAAATCCTACCAGGGCCCCGCCAATGCCGCCGGAACACCCGAACTGCTTACCGGGCTCGTCCCCGACCCACCCGTATAACTTTTTGGGATTCTTCTCCCGGAACCGGAGATGACGCTAGAATCCGTGGGCTAACACCCACGGAAAATGGCCGAAGTCGCCTGTTTCTCCTTCCTTGGGCCAGATGGCGCCAGAATTCGTGGGCTAACACCCACGAAAAATGGTCGAAATTGCATGATTCTCCTTCCTTGGGCCATAAAATCCTACCAGGGTCCCGCAAACACTGCCGGAGCACCTGGACCGCTTGCTGGGCTCGTCCTCGACCTACTCGAATGATTTTTCAGGATTCTTCGTCCAAAACCCCAGATGGCACCAGATTCCGTGGGTTAACACCCACGAAAAATGGTCGAAATTGCTTGTTTCTCCTTCTTTCGGCCATAAATTCCTACCAGGGCCACGCTAATGCCGCCGAAGCACCTGGACCGCTTGTCGGGCTTGTCCTCGACCCACCTGTATGATTTTTCAGTATTATTCGCCCGGAACCCCAGATGGCACAAGAATTCGTGGGCTAACACACACGAAAAATGACTGAAATCGCCTGTTTCTCCTTCCTTGGACAATAAAAGCCTATTAGGGCCCTGCCAACAATGTCGGAGCACCTGGGCCACTTGCCGCGCTCTTCCTCGACCCACCCGTATGAGGTTTTGGTATTCTTTGCCCGAAACCCCAGATGACGCTAGAATCCGTGGGCTAACACCCACGAAAAATGGTCGAAATCGCTTGTTTCTCCTTCCTTGGCCATAAAATCCTACCAGGGCCTCGGCAATGCCGCCGGAGCACCTGGACCGCTTGCCGGGCTCGTCCCTAATCCACCCGTATGATTTTTTAGGATTCGTCACCCGAAACCCTAGCTGGCACCAGAATTCGTGGGCTAACACCTACGGAAAATGGCTGAAATCACCTATTTCTCCTTCCCTCGGCCATAAATTCCTACTAGGGCGCCGCCAATGCCGCCGAAGCACCTGGACCGCTCGCTGGGCTCGTCCTCAACCCACTGGTATGATTTTTTGGGATTCATCTTCCTACTAGGGCGCCGCCAATGCCGCCGAAGCACCTGGACCGCTCGCTGGGCTCGTCCTCAACCCACTGGTATGATTTTTTGTCTCCTTCTTTGGGCCATAAAATCCTACCAGGGCCCTGCCAATGCCACAGAAACACCAGGGCCACTTGCCGAGCTCATCCCCGACCCACCCGTATGATTTTTAGGGATTCTTCACCCAGAACCCCAGATGACGCAAGAATCCGCGGGATAACACCCACGAAAAATGGCCCAAATCACCTATTTCTCCTTCCTTGGGCCATAAAATCCTACTAGGGCCCCGCCAATGCAGCCGGAGCACCCGGTCCGCTTGCTGGGCTCGTCCCCGACCCACCCATATGATTTTTTGGGATTCATCTTCCTACTAGGGCGCCGCCAATGCCGCCGAAGCACCTGGACCGCTCGCTGGGCTCGTCCTCAACCCACTGGTATGATTTTTTGGGATTCTTCGCCCGGAACCCAAGATGGCGCCAGAATCCATGGGCTTACACCCACGAAAAATGGCCGAAATCGCCTGTTTCTCCTTCCTTGGGCCATAAAATCCTACCAGGGCCCCGCCAACACCACCGAACCACTTGGGCCACTTAAAGGGCTCATAACCGACCCACCCATATGATATTTTGAGATTCTTCGCTCGGAACACCAGATGGCGCCAGAATCCGTGGGCTAACACCAAACCACCCATATGATTTTTTGGGATTCTTCGCCCAGAACCCCAGATGGCGCTAGAATTCGTGGGCTAACACCCACGAAAAATGACCGAAATAGCCTGTTTCTCCTTACTTGGGCCATAAAATCCTACCAGGGCCCCGCCAATGCCGCCGGACCACCTGGGCTGCTTTTCGGGCTCGTCCCCTACCCTCCTGTATGATTTTTAGGGATTCTTCGCCCACAACCCCAGATGGCGCCTGAATCTGTGGGCTAACACCCACAAAAATGGCCGAAATCGTCTGTTTCTCCTTCCGTGGGCCATAAAATCTAACCAGGGCCCCGCCAACACCGCCAAAGTAGCTAAGCCGCTTGCCGCGCTCGTCCTCGAACCACCTGTATGATTTTTTGGGATTCTTCACCCGGAAACCCAGATGGCGCCAGAATCCGTGGGCTAACACCCACGGAAAATGGCCGAAATGATTGTTCGAGATTTTTCGCCCGGAAACCCAGATGGCGCCAGAATCCGTGGGCTAACACCCACGGAAAATGGCCGAAATCGCCTGTTTCTCCTTCCTTGGGCAATAAAATTCTACCTGGGCCCCACCAATGCTGCCGGAGCATCTGGGCCACTTGCTGGACTCATACCTGACCCACCTATTTGAATTTTTGGGATTCTTCGCACAAAACCCCAGATTGCGCCAGAATCCGTGGACTAACACCCACGAAAAATGGCAAAAATCGCCTGTTTCTCTTTCCTTGGGCCATAAAATCCTACAAGGGCCCAACCAACACCGCCGGACCACCTGGGCCGCTTGCCGAGCTCGTCCCCGACCCAACCATATGACATTTCAGGATTCTTCACCCTGAACCCCAGATGGCGCCATAATCCGTGGGCTAACACCCATGAAAAACAGCCGAAATCGCCTATTTCTCCTTCCTTGGGCCATAAATCCTACCAGGGCCCTGCCAATGCCGCCGGAGTACCTGGGCGGCTTTTCGGGCTCGTCCCCTAACCTCTTGTATGATTTTTAGGTATTATTCACCCACAACCCCAGATGGCGCCTGAATCTGTGGGCTAACACCCATGAAAAATGGCCGAAATCGCATGTTTCTCCTTCCTTGGGCTATAAAATCCTACCAGGGCCCTGCTAACGCTGCTAGAGTACCTAGGCTGCTTGTCGGGCTCATCCCCGATCCACTTGTATAATTTTTTGGGATTCTTCGCCCGGAACCCAGATGGTGCCAGAATCCTTGGATTAACACCCACGGAAAATGGCCGAAATCGCCTGTTTCTCCTTCCTTGGGCCATAAATGGTGCCAGAATCCTTGGATTAACCCCCACGGAAAATGGCCGAAATCGCCTGTTTCTCCTTCCTTGGGCCATAAAATCCTACCAGGGCCCCGCCATTATTACAAGAGAACCTGGGCCACTTGCGGGCTCATCCCCGACATAGCCATATGATTTTTTGGGATTCATCGCTCAGAAACCCAGAAGGCGCCAGAATTCGTGCGCTAACACCCACAAAAAATGGTCGAAATCGCCTGTTTCTCCTTCCTTGGGCTATAAAATCCTACCAGAGCCCCGCCAACGCAGCCGAAGCATCTAGGCCACTTTTCGAGCTCGTCCCTGACCCACCTGTATTATTTTTTGGGATTCTTCATATGGAACCCCAGATGGCGTCAGAATTCGTGGGCTAACACATTAACGTTTGGGTGATGTAATATGGTTCTTGGAGCATAAAGGAGTGCTTGAATATGATATGTATGTATATATATAGTATGATGCCCTGTTTTTGTAATTGTGATAAAATGAGGTTCTTTAGTGAATTTGTTACAGTAATATCATTGGGTTGTTGGTGTTGTTGGGTTGTTGTTGTTGTTGTGTTGATTAATTAGAGCTTGTCGGGCTTGTCCCCAACCCATCCTTTAAGGGAAAGTGCTGTCAAAATTTTTATAAAATTAGGGGCAAATTTGAGATCC
>DF357538.1:31735-87832 GCA_000787875.1 Solanum virginianum
AAAAATGGTCGAAATCGCCTGTTTCTCCTTCCTTGGGCTATAAAATCCTACTAGGGCCCTGTCAACAGCGTCAAAGCACCTACGTCACTTGCCAGGCTCATCCTCGACCCACCCGTATGATATTTTCAGGATTATTCACCCGAAACCCCAGATGACACCAGAATCCGTGCGCTAACACCCACAGAAAATGGCCAAAATCGCCTGTTTCTCCTTCCTTAGGCCATAAAATCCTACCAGGGCCCCACCAACGCCGCCGGACCACCTGAGCCGCTTGCCAAGATCATCCCCGACCCACCCACATGATTGTTCAAGATTCTTCGCCTGGAACCCCAGATGGCGCCAGAATCCGTGGGCTAAAACCCACAGAAAATGGCCGAAATCACCTGTTTCTCCTTCCTTGGGCCATAAAATCCTACCAGGGCCCCGCCAACGCCGCCAGACCACCTAAGCCACTTGACAAACTCAGCCCCGACCCACCCGTATGATTATTCAGGATTCTTCACCCGAAAACCCAGATGGCGCCAGAATCCAAGGACTAACACCCACAAAAAATGGACGAAATCGCCTATTTCTCCTTTCATGGTCCATAAAATCCTACCAGGGCCCCGCCAACGCCGCCAGACCACCTGGGCCGCCTGACAAACTCGGCCCCGACCCACCCGTATGATTTTTCAGGATTCTTCACCCGGAACCCCAGATAGCGCCAGAATCCGTGGACTAACACCCACAAAAAATGGACGAAATCGCCTATTTCTCCCTCCTTGGACCATAAAATCCTAACAGGAGCCCAGCCAACGCCACCAAACAACCTGGAACGCTTACCGGGCTCATCCCCGACCAACCCGTAAGACTTTTCAAGATTCTTCGCCCGAAACACCAGATGACACCAGAATCCGTGAGCTAACACCCACGGAAAATGGCCGAAATCGCGTGTTTCTCCTTCCTTGGGCCAAAAAAATCCTACCAGGGCCCCGCCAATACCGCCGGACCACCTGCGCCGCTTGCCGGGCTTATCCCCGACCCACCCTGTAAAATTTTCCAAGAATCTTCGCCCGAAACCCCAGATGGCGCCAAAATCCGTGGGCTATCACCCACGAAAAATGGCTGAAATCGCTTGTTTCTCCTTCCTTGGGACATAAAATCCTACCAGGGCCCCGCCAAAACCGTTGAACCACCTGGGCCACTTGCCGAGCTCGTCCCCAACCCACAAGTATAAGTTTTCGAGATTCTTCACTCGAAACCCCAGATGGCGCCAGAATCCGTGGACTAACACCCACGAAAAATGGCTGAAATCGCCTGTTTCTCCATCCTTGGGCCATAAAATCCTACCAGGGCCCCGCCAACACAGCCAAACAACCTGGGCCACTTTTCCGAGCTAGTCCCCGACCCACCCGTATGATTTTTCGGGATTCGTTGCCCGAAACCACAGGACAACACCAGAATCCGTGGGCTAACACCCACGAAAAATGACCGAAATCGCCTATTTCTCCTTCCTTGGGCGATAAAATCCTACCAGGGCCCCGCCAAAGCCGTCGAACCACTTGGGCCGCTTGCCGGGCTCGTCCCAAACCCACTTGTATGATTTTTCGGGATTCTTCGCCCAGAACCCCAGATGGTGCTAGAATTCGTGGGCTAACACCCACGAAAAATGGCCGAAATCGCCTCTTTCTCCTTCCTTGGGCAATAAAATCCTACAAGGGCCCCGCCAACACCGCCAAACAACCTAGGACCGCTTACTGAGCTAGTCCCCAACACACTCATATGATTTTTCAGGATTCTTCGCTCGAAACCAAAGAAGGCACCAGAATCCATGGGCTAACACCCACGAAAAATAGCCGAAATCACCTCTTTCTCCTTCCTTGGGCCACAAAATCCTACAAGGGCCCCGCCAACACCGCCAGACCACCTGGGACGCTTACCAGGATCGTCCCCGACCCACCCGTATGATTTTTTGGGATTCTTCGCCCGGAACCCAGGATGACGCCAGAATCCGTGGGCTAACACCCACGGAAAATGGCCGAAATCGCCTGTTTCTCTTTCCTTGGGCCATAAAATCCTACACGGGCCCCGCCAACGCCGCCGGACCACCTGGGCCGCTTACCGAGCTCATCCCCGACCCACAAGTATGATTTTTCGAGATTCTTCACCCGAAACCCAGGATGGCGCCAGAATCCGTAGGCTAACACCCACGAAAAATGGCCGAAATCACCTGCTTCTACTTCCATAGGCCATAAAATCCTACCAAGGCCCCGCTAATGCCGCCAGACCACCTGGGACGCTTACCGAGCTCATCCCCGAACCACCCGTATGAGTTTTCGAGAATATTCGCCCGGAACCCAGGATGACGCCAGAATCCGTGGGCTAACACCCATGGAAAATGGCCGAAATCGCCTGTTTCTCCTTCCTTGGGCCATACCCCAAATGGCGCCAGAATACATGAGCCAACACCAACGAAAATGACCGAAATCACCTGGGGCACTTTCCTTGGGCCATAAAACCCGACGAAAACCATGACCAAAACCGTCAAACCACCTGGACCACCTACCGGGCTCATAAAAGACCTACACGTGTGACATTCCGCCAATCGCCGTCGAACCACCTAAGCCACTTAAAGGGGCCATCCCCAACCAACCCATAAGATATTTCAGGATTCTTCACCCGAAACCCAAGACGACGCCAGAATCCGTGCGCTAACACCCACAGAAAATGGCCGAAATCGCCTATTTCTCCTTCCTTAGGCCATAATCCTTAAAATCCTACCAGGGCCCCAACAACACCGCCGCACCACCTAGGCCACTTGCCGGGCTCGTCCCCGACCCACCAGCAAGATATTTCAAGAATATTCGCCCGGGACACAGGATGGCGCCAGAATCCGTGGGCTAACACCCACGAAAAATGGCCGAAATAGCCTGTTTCTCCTTCCTTGGGCCATAAAATCCTACCAGAGCCCCGCCAACGCTGCCGGACTACCTGGGCCGCTTGCCAGGCTCGTCCCCGACCCACCCATATGATTTTTCAGGATTCTTCACCTGGAACCCAGGATGGCGCCAGAATCCGTGGGCTAACACCCACGGAAAATGGCCGAAATCGCCTGTTTCTCCTTCCTTGGGCCATAAAATCCTACACGGGCCCCGCCAATGCCGCCGGACCACCTAGGCCGCTTTCCGGGCTCGTCCCCGACCCACCCGTATGATATTTCGGGATTCTTCGCCCGAAACCCAGGATGGCGCCAGAATCCGTGGGCTAACACCCACGAAAAATGACCGAAATCGCCTGTGTATCCTTCCTTGGGCCATAAAATCCGACAAGGGCCCCGCCAACGCCACCAGACCACCTAGGCCGCTTACCAGGCTCATCCCCAACCCACCCATATGATTTTTCAAGAATCTTCGCCCGGAACCCAAGACGGCGCCAGAATCCATGGGCTAACACCCACGGAAAATGGCCAAAATCGCCTATTTCGCCTTCCTTAGGCCAAAAAATCCTACAAGAGCCCCGCCAACGCCGCCGAATCACCTGGACCGCTTGCAAAGCTAGTCCCCAACCAACCCATACGATATTCCGGGATTCTTAGCCCGAAACCCAGGATGGCGCCAGAATCCGTGGGCTAACACCCACGGAAAATGGCCGAAATCGCCTGTTTCTCCTTCCTTGGGCCATAAAATCCTACACGGGCCCCGCCAACGCCGCCAGACCACCTGGGCCGCTTACCGGGCTCGTCCCCGACCCACCTGTATGATTTTTTGGGATTCTTCGCCAGGAACCCAAGATGGAGCCAGAATCCGTGGGCTAACACCCACAGAAAATGGCCGAAATAGCCTATTTCTACTTCCTTAGGCCATAAAATCCTACAAGGGCTCCACCAACACCGCCAAACCACCTGGACCGCTTGCCGGGCTCATCCCCAACCCACCCATATGAATTTTTAGGATTCTTCGCCCGGAACCCAGGGTGGCGCAATAATCCGTGGGCTAACACCCACAAAAAATGACCAAAATCGACTGTTTCTCCTTCCATGGGCCATAAAATCCTACCACGAGCCCCACCAACGCCGCCGGAACACCTAGGCCGCTTACCGAGCTCGTCCCCGACCAACTCATAAGATTTTTTAGGATTCGTCACCCGAAACACCAGGACGGCGCCAGAATTCGTGGGCTAACACCCCACAGAAAATGAGCCGAAATCACCTGTTTCTCCTTCCTTGGGCCATAAAATCCTACCACGGCCCCTGCCAACGCAGCCGGAACAACCTAGCTCGCTTGCCGGGCTCGTCCCCGACCCACCCATAAGATTTTTCAGGATTCATCGCCCGAAACACAAGATGGCGCCAGAATCCGTGGGCTAACACCCACTGAAAATGACCGAAATCGCCTCTTTCTCCTTCCTTGGGACATAAAATCCAACCAGGGCCCCGCCAATGCCGGCAGACCACCAGGGCCGCTTGCTGGGATCATCCCCGACCCACCCATAAGATTTTTCAGGATTCTTCACCCGGAACCCCAGATGGCACCAGAATCCGTGGGCTAACACCCACGAAAAATGACCAAAATCGCCTCTTTCTCCTTCCTTGGGCCATAAAATCCAACAAGGGCCCCGCCAACACCGCCGAACCACCTGGGCCGCTTGCTGGGCTCATCCCCGAACCACCCATATGAGAAATTCATGAGATTATTCCCCCGGAACCCCAGAAAACGCAAGAAGCCGTCGGCCAACACCTACCGAAAATGGTCGAAATTGCCTCTTCAGCCAACTTTGGGACAGACGCGTTCCTGACCCACCGGAAAAATTTTTTAGGATTCAGAGCCCCGAACACCATTTGGCGCAAGAATCCGTGGGATAAAACCCACGAAAATGGTCGAAAATGCCTGTGCCTCCTACTTCATAGCCAATAAAATCATACAAGGGCTCAGCCAATACTGATGGACCACCTGGGCCGCTTGCTAGGCTCGTCTTCGACCTACCCATATGATTTTTTTAGGATTCTTCGCCCAAAACCCCAGATACCGCCAAAATACGTGGGCTAACAAGAAACATTGAGAAAATTGGTTGATTCCTGTTTCATTGCTCATAAAATGCTTCGAGGTGTCGTTCAATGAATCAGACTTACTGGAACTCTTAGTGGACCCTTACAGATAGTTCCATGAAGTTTTTTTGAGAAAAATGAGCCCGAGGCCACGGGACCTCCAAAAATTCGTGAGCCAACGCCGCAGATCACCTAGGCCGCTTGCCGGGCTTGTCCCTGACCCACCCGTATGATTTTTCAGTATTCTTCGCCCGGAACCCCAGATGACGCCAGAATTCGTGGCTTAACACCCACAAAAAATAACCGAAATTGCCTGTTTCTCCTTCCTTGGGCCATAAAATCCTACACGGGCCCCGCCAACACCGGCGAACCACCTGGGCCGCTTGCCGAGCTCATCCCCAACCCATCTAGTATGATTTTTAGGGATTCTTCCCCCGAAACCCCAGATGACGCCAGAATCCATAGGATAACACCCACCAAAAATGGCGTAAAATCTACGGGCCCCTCAACACCAGGCGAACCACCTAGGACGCTTTCCGGGCTCGTCCCCGACCCACACGTATGATTTTTTAGGATTCTTCACCCGGAACCCCAGATGGCGCTAGAATCCGTGGGCTAACACCCACGGAAAATGGCCGAAATCGCCTGTTTCTTCTTCTTTGGGCCATAAAATCTGACATGGGCCCCGCCAACACCGGCGGACCACCTGGGCCGCTTTCCAGGCTTGTCCCTGACCCACCCGTATGATTTTTTGGGATTCTTCACCCGGATCCCAAGATGGCGCCAGAATCCGTGGGCTAACATCCACGAAAAATGGCAAAATCGCTTGTTTCTCCTTCCTTTGGCCATAAAATTATACACGGGCCCCGCCAATGCCAGCAGACCTCCTGGGCCGCTTGTCGGGCTCGTCCCCGATCCACCCATATGAGTTTTTGGGATTCTTCACCCGAAACCCCAGATGGCACCAGAATACGTGGGCTAACACCCATGGACAATGGCCGAATACTCCTCTTTCTCCTTCCTTGGGCCATAAAATCCTACACGGGCCCCGCCAATGCCGCCGGACCACCTGGGCCACTTGTCGGGCTCGTCCTCGACCCACCCGTATGATTTTTTGAGATTTTTCGCCCGGAACCCCAGATGGCGCCAGAATCCGTGGGCTAACACCCATGGAAAATGGTCGAAATCGCCTGTTTCTCCTTCCTTGGGACATAAAATCCTACACGGGCCCCGCCAACACCGACAGACCTCCTAGACCGCTTGCCGCGCTCATCCCCGACCCACCCGTATGACTTTTTGGGATTCTTCACCCGGAACCCCAGATGGCGCTAGAATCCGTGGACAAACACCCACGAAAAATGGCCGAAATCGCCTGTTTCTCCTTCCTTGGGACATGAAATCCTACACGGGCCCTGCCAATGCCGGCGGACCACCTGGGCCGCTTTCCAAGCTCATCTCCGACCCACCCGTATGATTTTTTGAGATTCTTCGCCCGGAACCCCAGATGGCGCTAGAATCCATGGGCTAACACCCACAAAAAATGGACGAAATCACCTATTTTTCCTTCCTTGGGCCATAAAATCCTACACGGGCACCGCCAACGCCGACGGACCATCTGGGACGCTTGCCGGGCTCGTTCCCGACCCACTCGTATGAGTTTTTGGGATTTTTTGCCCTGAACCCCTGATGGTGCCAGAATTGGTGGGCTAACACCCACGAAAAATGGCCGAAATCACCTGTTTCTCCTTCCTTGGGCCATAAAATCCTACACGAGCCCCAACAACGCCGGCGGACCACCTGGGCCGCTTCCCGGGCTCATACCCGACCCACCCGTAAAATTTTTTAGGATTCTTCGCCCCGAACCCCAGATGGCGCAAGAATCCGTGGGCTAACACCCATGGAAAATGGCCAAAATCGCCTGTTTCTCCTTCCTTGGGCCATAAAATCCTAGCACGGGATCCCGCCAACACCAGCGGACCACCTAGGTCGCCTGATGGGCGCGTCCTCGACCCACCCGTATGATTTTTCAGGATTCTTCACCGGGAACCCCAGATGGCGCCAGAATCCGTGGGCTAACACCCACGAAAAATGGCCGAAATCGCCTATTTCTCCTTCCTTGGGCCATAAAATACTACAAGAACCCCACCAATGCCACCAGACCACCTGGACCGCTTGCAGGGCTCATCCCCAACCCACCCAAATGATTTTTTGGGATTCCTCACCCAAAAACCCAGATAGCACCAGAATCCGTGGGCTAACACCCACAAAAAATGACCGAAATTACCTGTTTCTCCTTCCTTAGGCCATAAAATCCTACAAGAGCCCCGCCAACGCCACCGAAACACCTGGACCGCTTACCGAGCTCATCCCCAACCCACCAGTATAATTTTTTAGGATTCTTCACCCAGAACCCCAGATGGCACCAGAATCCATGACCTAACACCAACGGAAAATGGCCGAAATCACCTTGTTTCTCCTTCATTGGGCCATAAAAATCCTAAAAGGGCCCCGCCAACATAGCCGGACCACCTGGACCACTTGCTGGACTCGTCCACGACACACCCGTAAGATATTTTGGGATTCTTCACCCGGAACCCCAGATGGCGCCAAAATTCGTGGGCTAACACCCACAAAAAATGGCCGAAATCGCCTGTTTCTCCTTCCTTGGGCCATAAAATCCTACAAGGGCACCGCCAACGCTGCCGGACCACCTGGACCACTTGCCGAACTCGTCCCCGACCAACCCATATGATTTTTCAAGATTCTTCACCTAGAACCCCAGATGGCACCAGAATCCGTGGGCTAACAACCACACAAAATGGCCGAAATCGCCTATTTCTCCTTCCTTAGGCCATAAAATCCTAAAAGGGCCCCGCCAACGACACCGGACCACCTAGACCACTTACCAAGATCGTCCCCGACCCACACATATGAGTTTTTAGGGATTCTTCACACGGAACCCCAGATGAAGCCAGAATCCGTGGGCTAACACCCACAAAAAATGGCCAAAATCGCCTGTTTCTCCTTCCTTCGGCCACAAAATCCTACCAGGAACCCGCAAATGCAGCCAGAACACGTGGGCTAACACCCACAAAAAATGGCCAAAATCGCCTGTTTCTCCTTCCTTCGGCCATAAAATCCTACACAGGACTCCAGCAATGCCACCACACCACTTGGGACACTTGCCGAGCTCATCCCCGACCCACCCGAATAATTTTTCAGGAATCTTCGCCCGGAACCCCAGATGGCGCCAGAACCAATGGGCTAACACCCACGAAAAATGGCCGAAATCGCCTGTTTCTCCTTCCTTGGGCCATAAAATCCTACCAGGGCCCCGCCAATGCCGCCGGACAACCTGGCCGCTTGCCGGGCTCGTCCCCGACCTACCCGTATGATTTTTTTGAGATTCTTCACCCGGAACCCCAGATGGCGCCAAAATCCGTGGGCTAACACCCACGGAAAATGGCCGAAATCGCCTGTTTCTCCTTCCTTGGGCCATAAAATCCTACACGGGCCCCGCCAACGCTGGCGGACCACCTGGGCCGCTTGCCAGGCTCGTCCCCGACCCACCCGTATGATTTTTCAAGATTCTTCGCCCGGAACCCCAGATGGCGCCAGAATCCGTGGGCTAACACCCACGGAAAATGGCCAAAATTACCTCTTTCTCCTTCCTTAGGCCATAAAATCCTACAAGGGCCCCGCAATGCCGGCAAACCACCTGGACCACTTGCCAAGCTCGTCCCCGACCCACCCGTATGATTTTTCAGGATTCTTCGCCCGGAACCCCAGATGGCGCCAGAATCCGTGGGCTAACACCCACGGAAAATGGTCGAAATTACCTGTTTCTCCTTCCTTAGACCATAAAATCCTACCAGGACCCCGCCAATGCCGCCGGACCACATGGGCCACTTACCGGGCTCGTCCTCGACCTACCTGTATAATTTTTCAGGATTCTTCACTCGAAACCCCAGATGGCGCCAGAATCCGTGGGCTAACACCCACAGAAAATGGATGAAATCGCCTGTTTCTCCTTCCTTGGGCCATAAAATCCTACACAGGGCCCCGCCAACGCTGACGGATCACCTGGGCCACTTGCCGGGCTCGTCCCCAACCCACTCATATGATTTTTCAGGATTCTTCGCCCGGAACCCAGATGGCGCCAGAATTCGTGGGCTAACACCCACGGAAAATGGCCGAAATAGCCTGTTTCTCTTTCCTTGGGCCATAAAATCCTACCAGGGCCCCGCCAACACCGTCGAACCACCTGGGCCACTTACCGGGCTCGTCCCCGACCCACCCGTATGATTTTTTAGGATTCTTCGCTCGGAACCCCAGATGGCGCCAGAATCCGTGGGCTAACACCCACGAAAAATGACCGAAATCGCTTGTTTCTCCTTCCATGGGCCATAAAATCCTACCAGGGCCCCGCCAAAGCCGCCGAACCACCTGGGCTACTTACCGAGCTCATCCCCGAACTCACCGGTATGATTTTTTGGGATTCTTCACCCGGAACCCAGCAAGGCGCCAGAATTCGTGGGTAACACCCCACGGAAAATGGCTGAAATCGACTATTTCTCCTTTCTTGGGCCATAAAATCCTACCGGAACCCCATATGGCCGGTTACGCCTTCCTGGGGCCACAGAAGACAGACTATGGACTCGGAACACAGCCAGACAACCTGGGTCCTTTTCCAGGCTCGTCCCCGACCCACCCATATGATTTTTTGGGATTCTTCGCCCAGAACCCCAGATGGCGCCAGAATTCGTGGGCTAACACCCACGGAAAATGGCCGAAATCGCCTGTTTCTCCTTCCTTGGGCCATAAAATCCTACCAGGGCCCCGCCAACGCCGCCGGACCACCTGGGCCGCTTGCCGGGCTCATGCCCGACCCACCCGTATGATTTTTCGGGATTCTTCGCCCGGAACCCCAGATGGCGCCAGAATCCGTGGGCTAACACCCACGGAAAATGGCCGAAATCGCCTGTTTCTCCTTCCTTGGGCCATAAAATCCTACCAGGGCCCCGCCAACGCCGCCGGACCACCTGGGCCACTTTCCGGGCTCGTCCCCGACCCACCCGTATGATTTTTTGAGATTCTTCGCCCGGAACCCCAGATGGCGCCAGAATCCGTGGGCTAACACCCACGGAAAATGGCCGAAATCGCCTGTTTCTCCTTCCTTAGGCCATAAAATCCTACCAGGGCCCCGCCAATGCCGCCGGACCACCTGGGCCGCTTGCCGGGCTCGTCCCCGACCCACCCGTATGATTTTTCAGGATTCTTCGCCCGGAACCCCAGATGGCGCCAGAATCCGTGGGCTAACACCCACGAAAAATGGCCGAAATCGCCTGTTTCTCCTTCCTTGGGCCATAAAATCCTACCAGGGCCCCGCCAACGCCGCCGAACCACCTGGGCAGCTTACCGGGCTCGTCCCCAACCCACCCATATGATTTTTCGGGATTCTTCGCACGGAACCCCAGATGGCGCCAGAATCCATGGGCTAACACCCACGGAAAATGGTCGAAATCGCCTGTTTCTCCTTCCTTGGGCCATAAAAACCTACCAGGGCCCCACCAACGCAGCCGGACCACCTGGGCCGCTTGTCGGGCTCATCCCCGACCCATCCGTATGATTTTTTGAGATTCTTCGCCCGGAACCCCAGATGGCGCCAGAATCCGTGGCCTAACACCCACGGAAAATGGCCGAAATCACCTGTTTCTCCTTCCTTGGGCCATAAAATCCTATCAGGGCCCCGCCAACGCCGCCGGACCACCTGGGCCACTTACCGGGCTCGCCCCCGACCCACCCATATGATTTTTTGGGATTATTCGCCCGGAACCCTAGATGGCGCCAGAATTCGTGGGCTAACACCCACGGAAAATGGCTGAAATCGCCTGTTTCTCCTTCCTTGGGCCATAAAATCCTACCAGCGCCCCAACAACGCCGCCGCACCACCTAGGCCGCTTACCGGGCTCGTCCCCGACCCACCCGTAAAATCCTACAGGACTATGACAACGAAACCCCACATGGGCCGATTGTGGGCTAACCCCCGAAAAATCCGAAACATGTTTCAAGAATCTTCACCCGAAACACCAGATGGCGCCAGAATCCGTGGCCTAACACCCACAAAAAATGGCCGAAATCACATGTTTCTCCTTCCTTGGGCCATAAAATCCTACCAGGGCCCTGCCAACGCTGCCGGACCACTTGGGCCGCTTGCCGGCCTAGTCCCCGACCCACCCGTATGATTTTTTGGGATTTTTTTCCCGAAACCCCAGATGGCGCCAGAATACGTGGGCTAACACCCACGAAAATTGGCCAAAATCGCCTGTTTCTCCTTCCTTGGGCCATAAATTCCTACCAGGGCCCCGCCAATGCCGCCGGACCACCTGGGCCTCTTGCTAGGCTCGTCCCCAACCCACCCGTATGATTTTTTGGGATTCTTCGCACGGAACCCCAGATGGCGCCAGAATCCGTGGGCTAACACCCATGGAAAATGGCCGAAATTGCTTGTTTCTCCTTCCTTGGGCCATAAAATCCTACCAGGGCCCCGCCAATGCCGCCGGACCACTTGGGCCGCTTGCCAAGCTCGTCCCCAACCCACCCGTATGATTTTTCGGGATTCTTCACCCGGAACCCTAGATGGCGCCAGAATCCGTGGGATAACACCCACGAAAAATGGCCAAAATCGTCTGTTTCTCCTTCCTTGGGCCATAAAATCCTACCAGGGCCCCGCCAACATCGCCGGACCACCTGGGCCGCTTGCCGGGCTCGTCTCCAACCCACCCATATGATTTTTCAAGATTCTTCGCTCGGAACCCCAAATCTCCAAGCGGTGCCACAAAACATGGGCTAACACCCACGAAAAACGGCCGAAATCGCCTGTTTACCCTTCCTTGGCCCATAAATCCTACCAGGCACCCTGCGGCGCCACTGGGCAACCTAGGCCTCTTGTCGGGCTCATTATGGATGGGTCGGTGTAACTTTTAAGGAAAGTTGGCCCGAGTCTCCAGGTAGCGCTACAAACAGTGGGCTAACACCCACGAAAAACTAGTCAAATCGTCTATCTCATGTTGATTAGCCCATAAAATCCTACCAGGAGTCCTGCGACAATGTCGGGCCACCTGGGCCTCTTGCTGGGCTCGTTACGAACGGTTCAGTGCAATTTTTTTGGAAAGTTGGCCTGAATCCCCGGGCAGTGCCATAAACGTGGGCCAACACCCACGAAAAACTGCCCAAAATGCGTGTTTTCCATTGCTTGGCCCATAAAATTCTACTAGGCGTTCTGTTGCGGCACCAGGCCACCTGGGCCTCTATTTGGACTCGTTATGGACGGGTCAATGTAAAAAGTTCGCTCGGATCATCAGCAGTGCCACAAACCATGGGTTAACCCACGAAAAACGGCCCAAATCGCTTGTTTAAAATCCCATCATGCGTCCTGTGGTACCGCCGAGCAATATAGGCCTCTTGCCAGGCTTATTACGGACGGGTCGGCTGCATTTTTTGGAAATGTTGGTCCGAATCCTTGGGTAGCGCCACAAACCATGGGCTAACACCCATGAAAAACTGCTCAAATCCCCTGTTTCTTATTGCTTGGCCCATAAAGTCCTATAAGGCGTCCTGCGGGGCCACCTGCGGCCCCTTACCGGGCTCGTTATGGACGGGTCAGTGCAATTTTTTGGGAAAGTTGACTCAGATTCTCGGGAACCACCATAAACCATGGGCTAACACCCACTAAAAACTGCCCAAACCGCCAATTTCCTGTTGATTGGCTCAGAACATCCTACCAGGCGTCCTGCGGCGCCGCCGGGCCACCTAGGCCACGTTGGCCCGGATCCCTGGGCAGCGCCACAAACCGATCCTCCAAGCCCAATTTTCTAGGAAAATTCCGCGTACCCATCTACAACGAGCCCGTTAAGAGTTTCAGTAGGTCCGGTTGCATCAAATGGCGCCCAGACGTTTCTTTTATTTTGGTACATTTCTCGATTCCAAAATACGAATTCATGATTTAAAGTGATTTCGATGTGTTAGCACATGATTACCTTTCGATAAATGCCATAAAATCCAAATACTACATCCCAAACGGTCTAGGCTTCGCATTACTGATGTTGCTTTTATATTTTTCACGTTTCAAGATCCTAAATGCAAAATCATAATTATTAAAGCTTTCGAAGTGTATGAGCACACAAAATGGTTAATCCATTAGAATCTAGCACACCATTAGTTCAAATTCCATGTGAAGCAATATGATAAACAAACACTTAAAATACTATTTATAATTTTGCAACCAAATATGTTGACCAATGTTGTCTATTTCCAAATGGCTCATAGCAAACAAATAATTTGGTTTTCGCTTGTTTTTTCGAGAAAATCGTGATGAAGGCGGCAATTTTCTCTCTGCTCCATTTCACCTTCACTTGTCTTACAGAAAATCACTTTCAAATTTTATGATCTTGCATCAAAGATGTGTAATGTGCCAAAATTTCCTTGAATCTCATAGTACAACATGTGGAATATCTTTATTTAAAGAACTGCCACACATCTTTTTGAAACGGATTAAAAACTAAAAATGAAAAAATTGAAACAAGAAAATAAAACTATACTGTAATTCTGATTGTTGCACAAGCCTACTACATTTAATTAGCAATCCAAGGATTAGCTATACCTGCATAGAACAAAACATATGACAAAATACCCATCCTCTCGATGCCACATATAGGTTAAAATTGAAAACAAAAGTTTACCCAAGTTTATCAACAAACAGAACAAAGCAACACCACTTAAAGAGGTGTTCAAGTGGAGCAGCAGTAAGGAACAACATAAGTTTACATAACAGGAAACCCCTAGAGAATATTCAAGGAGCTTATTTGCCTGCGCATTTCTAGCTTTCACTTTATACACTTCATTTTCACTACTGAAGGAAAAAAAATGCAAAAAAAGAGAGTTCGATAAAGGATGGAATAAGCAGAAACTACGATAAAATAAACAGGGCACCTTCAACACTCCACAAACCAACTAGCCCACTGTCTATTCTACTCATTAAGCCACCCTGACGAATTTTGCTGTGAATAGGGGTAATAAGGCCTAGGAGCAAAGCCAAGTGAGTTACCTTGGAACCCAGGTCGAACTACTCCACCACCATAGATGTCTCTTCTGCCTTCAGATCCCATGCTACTCATCCTACCGGGATACAACTCACCATGTGGAGCATACTGTTGCACAGGCGTATGGATCCTTCCATAGGTTGGATCAGTTGATGGACTTAACCGCCCATGGTGGGGATATCCAGGGACAGCACCTGCTACATAGTTGCTTCGGGGAGTCAAATACTCATCACCCTGCTGTCCATATAGATTACCCTGTGGCCGTACATCTGACTCCCTTGCATATATCCCGTCATTCGGGTGACTGGGGTATGGTCTATGACCAGGCACGTCTGCATGATCTCTCTGATAGCCCACAAATTGTTCATCTGATACCCTGAATGCATACTCGGGACCACCACTAGAAGACTGACAATATTGATGATTTAAGCTTGAATAAGGCTCCTGCATTGGCAAGCCATTCCTTCTAGCCATGTCACTGTCCTGATGTGCCCTATGCCCCATATATTCAGGACCAGGGCTAGCAGGCTGAGGATATTGGTGAGTTAAACCTGAATAAGGCTCCTCCTCCGTTCGCAAGATGTTCCTTCTTTCCAAGTCCCTCTCCTGATGTAACCCATACCCTGTCTCTTGCTCTCTCTGTAATGCAGTAGCACTCTGACCTGCAAAACGCTGATAGCCTTCTTTCTCTTCTGCCTTAGAAGACGATATTTTGTGCCGATCAACCGATTTACGACTGGTCATGCTAGGGGAGGAAGACAGAGATCTTTTACCAATAGACTTGTCCCCTGTTGCTTTTTCATCCAAATCTCTCTTACGCTTTGATGTAGACTTATCCTGTCTTGATTTTTCATCCAAATCTCTTTGATATTTGCTTCTATCCTGACTCTCTTTCATTGACTTCTTATCAGATGTACTCTTGCTTTTATCCTGACTCCCTTTCATCAACTTATCAGATCTACTCTTGCTTTTATCCTGGCTCCCATTCATTGACTTATCATCAGATTTTTTCATCTTATGGCCCTGTTTATCATCACCTTTCCCACTGTTATTCTGCAATCTCTGTTTATCATCACCTTTTCCACTGTTATTCTGCACTCTCTCCTTGTATTCTTGGTGCTGATGTCGCTTCTTATCCTCAAAACTGATGTCATTATTGATCCTTGTCGACACATCTTCATGTTTCACTGAACAAGGGGAAGATTTGTGGGAGCAACTTTCTTCTAATTTTATATTGGATGGGTGGCCGTGCTGTTGAGCAATTAATTTATGGTTGGCTGTCCAATCAGGGCGACTCCAAAGATAAAGTGGTGGTGCACTCACATTCCAGTCGTCCATTTGTTTGTCATTTTGATCAACAGATCCAGGCAAATAAAATGACTGAAAAGGAATATGGATGAGCCACTAGATAGTTTGTTTCTTCATGTTCTTAATAATACATTGCCTCTTAATACCAACTCACAAGAAAGAGAAGAAAAAGTTTACCTTCCCACCAAGCAACGCATCATCCTCCCAAATTAGATCATATGGACACCCCTTTACATCTAACCTGTTCAAATAGAAAAGTTTTATCAAAATCAGAGAAAAAAGAAAGAAGAGATGTTCACACAAATAGAAGAGATGCAAAATACCGTTCCGTCTCTTTTGGAACAATGAGGATAAGAAGCTTTGGCTTAAACTCAAGTGCTTTGTTGATAAATTTGTTAGCAAGGGCAGCATTGACCCCAAAAGGAGGGTTCAGCCCCATGATCTACACACCAAGGGGAAAGTGTGAGTCCAAGCAATGTATGGTGAAAACTAATTAACATTGGAGCTGGGATATTTCTGTGAAAGTTGTGCTCTTTTCCTTACCAACTTCGATCCTTCAGCCAATTCAGCTGACTCGACCCTCATCCAGTCCCTCTTCTCAAAATTAAAATCATTCTGCAGCAGGACAAAAAACTGCAATAAGTAATGCACAAAATACCCAAGCATATTGACAGTCATTTGTCAAAGCTTGGACTACTACAATCAATTCTTAGGCATTCTCCTCCTGAAATATGCACTTAATAGATGAGGAAAATAATTCACCTTTGGTTGGAATAAATCATAATTTTTATATGAGCAACCCTTCCCAACTTCATCCAGCTTCTTTTTCATGAGGCAACTGAAATCATTGGAACCGCAACAAAAATCCACAATCTGCTCAACAAACAACAAGAACTTTAATCCATTGCTTGCTAAACAAAGGAGCTTGCCCCATATTCTGGCAGTTTTACAAGTCACAAGTGTTGAGCATCAATTGATCATTTTCCAAAGCACAACAGGAGCAACAAAGCCGATTTTATTTCCCTTATAACAATGCTAGTATAGCAGTAAACCAATTAATAAAATTGCAGCATTATAGCCAGTTTCCAGAGTGAGAAAATTATTGTACTCAAAGTAGGTAAGAGTTCCACTTGTAAAACGCAAGGCCAGTTCGGATTCCTACCATATCACCATCTCGAACATACCAATGAAGCATATTGACAATCTGCACATTAGAATCGCACACTCAGCCGAGTAAAATATGGCAGGTAAAGATACTACAGCCTGATGAGTAGACATGAAATACAATGTACTTAAGAAAATCACATATACCATAGTCAAAGGGGCAGGGCAGGTGGTCAATTTTGAAGAAAAACAGACCCAAGCCCACAAAATTTGATGGGAACTACTAGCGCACTTCTCATGAAAACTCCATGAAGCCAGTACTACTTCCCTTTGGTGAGTTAGTATAGTTCTTAGTCATAGACAGTATTTTTAAGTCATTTATTATTATTTTCAAGCAGAACAATGATGTTCCATTGCAGTGAACGAGGAAAATCTCTAAAGATATTCATTACATCTATCACTAAGAGAGATCAATACTCAAGTGATCCAGCCAGAAGGTGTGCAGATATATCAGGCGTCTTGCTCTGCCCTATTTAACTCCCTAAGAGAAATCAATGCTCAAAAGATCCAGCTACAATGTGCATAAGTGAATGCTGAAATAGTGAGTTTTTCAAGTGTTTTATTTATTTAGCATTTGCAAGAGGTGGGAATACGATAGCATTCCTTCTTGACCCGCCGCATGTTTAAACAAAATAAGGGGAAACAAATGATCCACTCAACTCAACCATGCTTGCAAATTTCTGTGTGGTGATGATACAATACAATCTATGATTAGCATGCAATATGATGCACTTGGAAAATACAACAGATCATGATCAAAGTAAAACCAGTGCTGAAAATGATGCAGCCAGAGATGAGAACATGTCTTTCACCTAGAAAGCGTAAATTTTGCCCCTTTTTCTTTTAATTCTATTCACTTTTGGGAGAGGTGGGAAGATGGCATTCTTATGTAATGACTCCTGCTTCACATAAAACAGAACAGGAAAGTCTTGCACTATACTATGGCTGCAAATTTTAGAATGGTGATGACATTAACTCCCTCGAAGACAAACAAGAAAGCACATGCAAATCAGCCGTATCAAGATATGCACACTTTCGATCTTCTGAACATAGATTCATCATAAGTCAGTCTCCAGTAGCCAACAAGAGTCCTAAAATACAAATGTTTTGAAGTAACAAGAACACACAGGAGTTCCTCTTTTATTATTCCTGTGTAAAACATTATTTTTTTCAAGATTAGTAATATAACAGCCCAAAATAAGTGAGCCAAAAAAAAAAGACTCCTACTGAATTATCATCACCTGATGATGCCCTAAAAGCACATTGGTCAGTCAAGTGCAGTAGAAAATGGGCATTTAAAAACAATAACCAAGAAATGGGAAGCGGAGCCATTAGGCAATGATATCAAATGAAGAAAATGGACATCACCAACTTATATTACACTACCTTGAGAAGGGGCTTAAAGGAATGACGAATTAGTAACAGGAGCTTCCCCCATCCCGTACCCCCAAATTTAAAAGCCCTTAAACTACTAGGCACTTATTCTTCTTTCTGCTCACCTTCAGATTCCACCAAGCAGACAGGTGAAGACACTCATTAAGAGACATATATACCCAATGACAAATATATTTAAAGGTTAAGCTCACCTCCCTCAGTTTCTCCACTTTAGTGAAGTGGCGACCATAGGACGTGTAGCGCATGCCATATATAAAGGGAGCAAGATACACTCTCAGCTTACTCTACAAAATAAGAAGAATTCATACAATTTAGGGAAGAGCCCAAAAAAGCATTCAACATAAATTTGTCATTGGGTAGAAAGCAAAGAGAAGTAAAATTTTCAGCAATCATTGACATCTAGTTCTGTTGAAAGTGCAGGATAGAACTCTTGAACCGACGGTGAACAGCTAATATAAAATGTTTTGGCCTAGTTGTGCAGAATCAATTAGTGCTTCTGCTTCAGCACTACAAACCACCAAAACAGCCGTCTAAACATGCAGAAAGAAAGTCAGCTATTTGATTGGAACACCAGAATCAAACTGAATATCAAAAAAAAAGAAATTGATGACAAGGGGAACCCGCAGATGCTACCCTTTGGGTGCGCACAAGGTAAACCCCCGGTCCTATGCAATAGCTCGCAAACTACACACTTGCCCAGTGCAACGAGCTCAACCCAGAAGGCAAACCCCTCGCTTTCGCCGGCAAAGGATTTTGATCTTGAGATCTTCAGCATAAAAGTCTCAAGCCTAAACCACTAGGCCACCCCGAAAAACAAAAAACTTAAGCCAATCAAACCACCAGGTTCCATGTTATCTTTAATAGACTTATTTATCAACATCCAGTCTGATTCGATTATTGACATTGCCTATTAATACAAGTGCTACTGAAATTTATTTTTTGAGAATTAAGTGTAAAAGAAATTTATATACCAGAACTAATTTGGAAAGAAATGATTGCCAATTAGTCTAAGCAGTGATTTTCACAAGAGAGAACCAAAATATTGATTGTTTGAATAAGGCAACCAAACAAAACAACAGCAACAACATACCCCATGAAATCCCATAAGTGGAGTCTGGGGAGGGTAAAATGTACGCAGACCTTACCATTACCTCATAGAGATAGAGAGGTTGTTTCCGAAAGACCCTCAACTCAAACATATCAGACCCAAAAGCAAAAAATACTAGATATGGAAAAATGACTCAAGTGAAAAGCAATTGATAATTTTATAAATACAATAAAAGTAGCAAAATAAATTACGGAAAATAACAACATAGTATATAAAGACGCGACTATGCCTAATAACCTATTATATCACAAGGCAAGACATCATCCTACCACTACTAGTCTACTAACCTTCCACCCTAATACGCAACCTCCAATTCTTTCTACTCCCCCCATCCCATTTTATGTCACACCCTTTGACTTGGCACGGTATTTAAGAAAAAAATGAAGACTTTTAAAATTTGTGGTCTAAAATCATTCCTAAATATTTGTGTGGCTGAGAATCATTTCATCAAGGGTAAAAAGGGAATTTAAAAGTTAAATTGTTTCCAATTAGAGTAAGGTGACATTCTTTTTGGGACTGACCAAAAAGGAAAAGGTGTCACATAAAATGGGACAGAGGAAGTATCTAAGACAATGTCCTCGGTGATATCGAGTTGCGCCACATCCTGTCTAATCACCTCTCCCCAATACTTCGAACAAAACATCAATTACAATTATCAAAACTACTTTGAGCAAATGCTAGTTTAATTACGGATATGTTTTACACTACAGTAAAGAGAGATGGAGAATCTTCGGTGAGACATATATGTATCCTTTTCCATTTTCCTCGCTACCTTCACTTGTATCCCAACAAGGGACTATCACACTCATGACCATATATTTACTTTGGGAGGACGTAATCTTCAATAACTTCCTTTTAAGCCGAAGGTCTATCAGAAACCACCTCTCTGCCCCACCCCACCCCACATAGTGAATAAGGTTTGGGGTACATCCTACTCTCCCCAGACCCCACTTGTGAAATTACACCGGGCATATTATTTTTATTGTTATAGAATTGATTTTTTGCTCCAAGTCGCACACCATATAGATGTGGGTGGACGAAATGGATGCTAACATTGTGAGTCCTGTGCTAAAGAATGTACCACAGAACTTAAAGGTAAATCAAGAGTGGTGGTTAGGTGAAGTATGTTGTATGGGAGAGAGAGTTGCCAGCTAAGAGCCCTCATGTTCAAAAGATAAGTAGCAAAAATGAGGATGTTCAAGTGTATATATAGACATACTTAAAAAGGATAAGATCAATAATCAAGACATCAAAGACAAGGTAAGAGTGGCCTCCATGGTGGACCATATGAGGGACCAAAATTGGATCAACTTCAAGGTTTGCAGCTGGACACTAGAAGACTAGTTGCGGTGTAAGCATATGATATACTACAGTATTCCCACAATACACATCCCTCGAGAATATCACTATGTTTCTTTGGTATGAAGAGAGGGATACGAGGAGGAGGAAGAAGGGAGGGGGCATTGTTCATCATATCATTTTGTTGTTGTTCAGGGTCAAAAGACGGCTCATTTAAGTTAGCATGGACGACTAAACATTTATACCTCAAGGCAAAACAAGAACAAGCAAATTGAAAAGAAGAATGAAACATGTACCCTCCACTTCATTATCTGAGTAAGAAGCCCTGGCTCACAGACAGCTTTTGCATCTTCGACTTTGCCCCCTCCCTCTAATATCTGTAAAGCCGCACGTATAGCCTGCAAGACATAAAATAGGTCAAATTTTTATTGGTAAGTCTCTTCAAGGCATCTGATAAAATAGGTTCAACAAAAACCAACATGAAAAGTTATTTCTGAAGTACCTCAATGGAACCCTCAACTTTCCCCAAGGTTATAGACTTGTCAAATTTTGAAAAGTATGCATGTGTTCTGGCAACTTCCTGCTTCACTATTGTCTCCATATTTATGGAGGATTTAACATCTTTCATCATAGACAATATTCTGCATGAAAGAGATATATAAAAGAAAATAGAACAGTATCTTATCAGTCAGAGACAACAAAAACAAATCCATGGCCAGACCTTGAGAAAAAGCACAGACAGTGCATCCTACTGTACAGAATGAAAGTAGAATTAAAAGAGAGCAGGAGAACTAGAAAGCAACAATATACCATTACATATTCAGTTCGTCCAACACATTAGTGTGTTTTCTCATTTTGGTTTTTTTTTTTTTTAGAGCTGGTCATAGCAGAGTCAACTACACCATCTTCAATCCAAAACTCATGTTCCCACACCACAACTCTTGTTTAAAAGAAAATGATGAATAATCCATGCAAGTTGTTTACTAGCAGGAGTATCATTAATACTGTACAATGCAAATAAATTTGTTTAGTCTTAACCCGGAAGGTCCGGGTCCAAAATCTGCTCACTTTCAAATCCTTCAACTGACTGTTAACATACAGAAAGAGTGAAAAAGTTGAAAGGTGCTTCTCCAACTAATGCGTACAACGACTAAAAAGCCTGACTTCAATAGAACCTTTCAAGGAGTTTGAACCGCCACTGAGACACTAATCTAACATCCCTAGGGCTAAATCTTTAATGCCTTAGTCTTTTGATATCAAAACTACACTTCACTACTCTTTCATCTCTTCTTATTTTCCTTGAGAAAAAGAAACAAGGACCTTTAAGACATTACTCCACTTAGATTAAAACCTGCATCTGGAGTAATTTCCAAATACCATTTTCAGATAAGCACACATCTCCATTGAACTAAAATTTGTAGTTATGAGGTTCGAGCCTCTTATTTTGATTTCTCGAACGAATTCAGAAACCCATCCTAAGCAAAGGAAAAGGAAAAGCTGAGATATCTCTAGGACCTCAAGTGAAAATAGTTGTTGACAGAGCCAAAGGGCTTCACCTGCTCTTTGATGCAGCATCTAAAGTCTGTGAACTGTTCATCTCCTTTTTGTCAGACTTCACAATCTTGGTTTTCCCCGCTTCACCAGACTCACCGGGTTGTGATTCCCTGCTCATGAGTGCATATAACTTATCACCCAACGAGGTTTTACCTTCACTTTTGGTAGCTTTGTTGAGCTTTGCAGACGAAGTCTTGTTCAAACTCTTTCTACTAGCATCTATAACTTTTTGTCTTTTCGAAGAATCAGGTGGAGACAGTCTCTCTCTCTTTCTGGAAATATCAACCTTCACTGCCTTGGACAATTTTTCAACAGTTTCTGATTTTTTTGCCATCACTCTCTCGCCATTAGTCACTTCTGCAGACATTCCTTTAAATTTTCTCAATTGTTCTGATGTCTCTTTCTCCCTCCTATGACCTCCTGGAAATTTGATGTGATCTCTTGAAGGTGTAGCAAGTTCTTCATCAATCTCATGTTTTCTGAAGAATTTATTAGGGTAAGTCATTTGAAAAAAGGTATGGGTAAAGGTCGCTTGAAATACCAGCTCAGATGGATAAAAGTACAAGTTGGATGGAAGGAACTCACAAACAATAGATCAAAATTCGATTTTTTATAAGACCATCCCATGCCCTTGGCAAAACTTCGTCGTCGTCATCATCCTCTTCCTCATCCTCATCATTTTTTTCTGCATCCTTGCTCTTGTCAAAAACAATTTCCCTGGCAATTTACAGAAAACCCGTTAAATTTATACACAAGGTACTGTCCACGAAAACATAACGGAAAAGATAAAGTACTTGGGCAAGCATTTGCGATGATAGGATGTTGGACACCGTCTACACATGGCAAACTGTAGCTCATGTGTATCTTTATCTTCTCTTTGTTTACAGACGGAGCACTGATGCAGAGGACAAGCAAAAGATTCACCAGCAACAATCTTCTTTTTAAGTTCATCTACCTTCGACAGAGCATCAGGATGAAGCAGTCTGGCAACACAATGTGGGTGGTAAAAATGGCCACATGTTGCATTAACACAGCGGAAGACCTGAAAACCATACCTGAATGTTGAGACAAACAAATCCATGGAAAAAATGCAATTCATACGACTCAGAAATAATATCAAGCTACAATAAGTTAACACAGGGATGCACATTTATAATTGTTTTCTTAACAAAAAAACGCATCATACACACAATTAAATGCATGAGGCACTTTTGCTAGCCTCTGTGCAAATCTTTGTTTTTTCCTTCCACGAGGAATAGGAGCTAATAACTCCTAAACATAAAGGACAAGTGACCACCAAGTACAAATAGAGGAAGAATTAGATGAATAAAAATAAATAAAAATAATAAAGAAAGGAGGAGATTGCTAACCTACAGTTAAAAGGGGTAAGTAGTGGTAGAAGAAGAAGAGGAAACATCACCCAGAAAACAAAACATAACACAGAGTGGAGAAAAAGAGAAGTGTACTAATACTGATAAGTGCTCACGAGTAAAAACAAATATGATAAGGATCTAGTAGTTACACACAGAATAGAAGAAGTAAGCTCCAATAAGTAAGCATCAATCCAGCCAGCTATAACACACAGGTCCAGCAGAAGAACACTTCCGGGGACAACATAGTTAGTAAGCTAGAATAGTCAATCTTAAGTCAATATATAGATATGTATTTACTGAGGAATATCTTGAACATGAAATCATTGAGATTCCATTCAATCTAATAGTAGTTAATTCTATTTCTTGCTTGCAAGTATTAAAAGAGTGAACATGGTCTAAGTCTCAAGATCGAAACCCACTGGGTGTAAACAATTTCTGAGGGCTATCGGACTGGGTAAAACCTCAATTAACCGTGGTGCACTTGCGGGAAACTCCTTGCCGAGGGCCTGTGCACCCCCGGGATTAGTCGGGGCTCTAAGAGACTAAGACACCCGGTGCAAATCAAAAAAAAAAAAAAAAGGGTGAACACGGTCTAATTCATACAGAATATTTCAGTGACATTGCAGGAATCCATATCCAGACATCAACGAGGCTACAAAAGTTGGATTTAACAGTTGCAAGTCTTAATCCAATATAAATAAGTTCTTTGCAAATATGATATACACTACAATAATGTGCCACCTATATATGCAGTAATCTTTCCTATATTGATTTAACAAGTCAACGTTCAAACAGATGGCTAGAACATCTTCAAACAATTGTAATATTCCACAGCAAGTCACACAGTACCTCTGGATGAGATGATTGATCAGAAGAACCCAACTTCCCACAAGCATAGCACTGGTGCTGCTGATATTCACAATTTTTACAATAGAAATCTTGATATTTCATTGCCTGGAAGGAAAACATGTATTAGTAGTAGGAAGCAATATGCTAACCAGAGATGAGAATGATATGACCCGGAGGAGCAAAATTCATGCAAATTTTGACATACCTTAACTTGAGCTTTTGTAAAACCAAGAGATTCACACTGAGATTGATCACCATCATCCACAGTAGCATGAAATGACCTCAAGCACTTTCCATCGCAGCTGGTTGAGACCACAAAAGGCAGATTATTTGGAGAGGTGGAAAACAGCCACTAGATAACAATAAGGAATTCAAAACCAAAACTGACCACCTTTGAAAAGGGAAGCAGGATTTAATTACATGCTACTATCAGGTAGATACTGAACATGAAATTACAGAAGTTCTTAGAAGAACTAGGTGCAAACAAAAATGCCAATTTGACTACAGTAAAACAATATAAGAAATACTCAACAAAGGATGCAGGCATGTCGTTATGCATCCAGCTAGACACTGGAATGCGGAACTTATCTTTAACTAAGATGACCAAACAAGCTGTCAAAGGTCTACACCTATGTACAAATCTTTATCAGGGTGAAAACACGACATCAATACTGGATCATATAACAAAGAAAATCTGATGAGATAACAATTGGCGAGCTGATAATTTAGATATGTTAGTGCAGATTCAACGAAGATGCAACACAAGCAGGACATCAAAGTCTTCTTTATGGAATGGCTCAGCACATACCAAAGAAGTTCACCACCATCGTCACATATTGCACAAAGAGATTCAAAGTGATTGTAATTAGACTCGTCGTCTTCTTCTTCTTCTTCGTCATCTATGATATCATCAACTATAAACTCAGACATTGCTCCAACCTGCCAAAAGAAACAAGCACAAGCTTTAATAAAAAAAAGAAAAAAAGAAAAGAGCCAGGTGTTCTGCTCCTCAATCCTGCTTCCATGTCTTAGAAAAGCAAGGGAAGGAATATGTGCAACCTCATCAAAAAATTTCTTCTTCTTAGGCTTCTCCTCCAAAAATGCAAGTAAAACCTGCATAAAAAAAGACCATTTGCTATAAAGATGCAAAATATTTGAGAAGACAAAATAAAAATATAAGTAAATCAACAAATCAACAAAAGTAGTAACTAGCTATTCTTTAATATAACTCCAATCCCCCCCCCCTTCCCCTTCTTATTCACGCTGAGCATAACTCTTATTTTGCAAAATATAAAATGCCATAACAGAAAATGGAAATCACAACTTAGAATTTAGAATTCTACTTTCAGGAGAATTTGGGATTTCAAATCATAATTTGAAATTTAAGTTTTGTTCATGCTTCATACACATGTCAAATCAAAATTTAAAATTTGAGACTCACATCCCATGGACGAACACCTATTAAGTAAACTATTGTTACATGATATCTCAACTAACTACTCCACTTTTCACATTTTAAATATTCTCCCTTTTATACTCCCTTCTGCTTATGGGTTGTTGAGACGAGGGTTCTCAGGAAACAATCTCTCTAATTCTATGAGGTAGTGGTAAGGTCTGCATACATTCTACCCTCCCTAGACCCCACTTGTGGGATTCAGAGATTCTATGAGGTAGTTGTAAGGTTTGCGTACATTCTACCCTCCCCAGACCCCACTTGTGGGATTCACTGGGTATGTTGTTGTTGTTGTTGTCCCTTTTATACTCCCTGTGTTCCTTTTGAGTTGTTATGTATACTAAAACATTTAACCATTTTTTTCCAACTCTACCCTTGGTAATTAAGCCACCCTAGAGTATGAAAAATGTAAATTTTGTACAGTTTCCAAAAAAATACCGGCGAATTTAATAGATAATAGGGTTATATTAGTCAAATTGCAACCCTTATTATTTTTTCTTAGAGGTTGTGCAAAAGCCTATCCTGACAACTAAAAAGAAACGGAGGGAGTAGTAAATAAGAATTCTAAGAACCTCCCGGCAACCTCAATCAAAATTTGAAGCCAACGACAAGTGGAAAATTTGATAGTGTTATCAGCCAAGAATTTGCTAACGTACATTCAGTTTTACCCTCTTACGCAAGTGTATTTGAAAAAGGGAAGAAAGATGAGGGAAAATCCAACAGATAACAGAAATTTAGAACCATTAGAATCAAAGATCTTTCCACATGCTAATTGTCTGATCACAGCTAGGAATCACACATACCTTAGATTGTGCCAATTTTTCGTCACGCTTGACAATTTCAGTGATAAAATTCATGTGATCCACCAGATCATTCTCTGAAGGCCTGGGCTCATACGCACTACAAAAACATAGGTTAGATTCCAGATTTCTCGAGGGGAAAAAAATGCTAATACACAAGATATCAATATGTGAACCTGAAAACTCTAGATAAATGGTCCCACAAAGCTCTGCCAGAAGATTCTGGATTTCTTTTCAGGAAGTGCAACGAATGCACAGTGATCAAGATTGACCTAATGGTGTCCTGGAAAGCCTTCCTTGGTTTTTCAAGTTTGATCCAATCGTTCTCTTTAGATAAAACTGAAATCGATGGCTCTATGCGCGAAGAATCGATCTTCCATGCTGTGACTGGCTTATAAATCTTCTGAAGGCCATTATCAGCAGTCCCACGCAAGAAAACATGTTTTTTGTTCCCATCCAAACTCTCAGAATCATTCCACTGAAATGTTAGCTCCGCAAATGAAACAGGCTCATCCTTATCATCCACAAATTCATAGTTAGAGACAGTACTTGGTACTGCTTCAGCTTCATCATCAGAAGATGCCATTCCCACTTTCCCCGAAATTCTCCCCCGCAATACCTGACTACCTGCCAATGAAATTCAGTCAGTATATAAAGATTAAGAACACAAAGTTAAAACATGCTTCATATAGTTGAAAACTTTTTTAAAGGTAATAGCTGCAAAGTAGAAAACTTTTTTGGAGGAAACAAAGCCTTCATAAATGTGAAAATTTATACAAACAACAACAACATACCCAGTAAAATCCCACAAGTGGGGTCTGGGGAGGGTAGGATGTACGCAGACCTTTATGTTATGGTATATTCCTAAAATTGGAGTTCAACACCAATTTTGAATTCAATCCTGTTATGCCTGGAAAGTATATTTAGAAGTTGGTAAAAATTAGTTAAGAGTATTGAAGGCTGATTACGAGTAAAAAAGCGAGACTCGTGGATGGCTGACATTTTCTTTATTTAAAGTGGAACGACCGCTTGTCTTTCCTCTCAAGCTTATAAATGTCGCAAGTGAAGAGAGATTCAGAGTTTTAAACCCAAATTTTCTGGTGTTTATCACCCTTCTCTCACCTTTCCCTCTCAAAATTCTGATACTGATTCACGTCAAATACCCGTTTCTTGCTCCTTTTTCAATAATGTAATAAGATCTTGTTAAAAGAAGGAACAAAACACGTCCGTGTACAAGTACACAACAAAGTGGAAAACCCCACAAAAACATATGATATCCATTTCTCACTCCAAATTCACATTCTTCTTCAATTACATAATCGAGTATGGAATTGCAAGAATGGTACTTATTTTCAGTTATAGTATGGTAGAAGCATTTCCACTTCAGCTGTTGATATAATTTCTAGTGGTAATCAAACAGTGTCTACTGATTTGGAAATAATATTAGCTTAATCGGGGTTACTTTTGTTATCAAGTGATAATTACTCATTGGGGTATAATAATTGGTACCGAAACACTTTTCTGGTCCTTGTGGACTGTGGGTGAAATCAAAGCCTGATTGAATTAGCACATTCCCAGACTAAATTGACTAATTCACAAGAAAGCATCTGTTATCCCCCTTAGTCACTGAGCACATCATGGGACGCGGCAATGGCAAGGTTATGGGCATGCTGGCCATGTCACAAGCATATAGGGGGGCATTATTAACATGTATGGGCACCAAGGCATACACCAGAGCCGCAAGTGTGGGCCAAGGTCTTTAGTGTGACAAGGAAGCTTGGTGAAGACTTCACACGCTGTAGCCAAACAATGGCACGGAGGTGTAGAATTGGTGTCCAAGACAAAGGCATGTCACAAAGAGATGACACAGCTGAGGGTAGCAAGGCATGGGGCTTTGATGCCACGATAAGAAAAAGACACGACTAAGGCAAAGCAATGCCAAGTAGTGGCGCCAAAAGCCGGGCAGTGGCATGCACATGAGCGGTACACCCAGCAGGCAGGCGGTTAGTTACCAAACACATAGCATGCACATGTTAGGCAGTTGGCCACTTGAGCTTTGTCCAGGATGGCTACCCATGCAGTGTGGATTGTCAACTGCATTAGGATAAGGCTATGGCTGAGTTGCCAAGTTTCCTATCAATGTAACACAGTCATCCTTGTCAACAGATGCCAACAGATGCTACCTATGTCAGCAGAACAATGAATTTGTAAACCGCTTGTTTTTGAATTACCAAGTGACAGTTGATGTCTGACATTTTTTCTTCTCTATGCTTGGTCTCCAATGGATTATGCCTTTCTCTATCAAAGATGCCTATGGAAACTGGATACTAAAAGAGAGTTGACATATGGATCGACTACTTGTGGTTATTCCCAAGCCAAGCATATAAATGACACATGCAAAGAAAGAAAGATTTAGAATTTTAAACCCAATTTTTCTAGTATTTTCCTTAAGACTTTCTAAATCTTCTTTGCCTCTAGAAATTCTGTTACTAATTCACGTTCTTCTTCAATTACAGTTAAGCATGAATCCTAATGAATAATGATAGTCAATTCAAGATGATGTTTATTTTCAGTTTCAATGAAATAGTTAGAAGCACTTGCATTTCAGTTGTTAATTTGATTTCTAGTTTTAATCAAACAGTGTTTGCTATTTTGGCAATATGATTAGCTTATTGGGAGTTGATTGTCCATATACTGTGATAACTACTAGTTGGGGCACATAACACAATCTGGTTTCTAAACCGGATCAAAATAATCTAGGGAAACCTCAACAATGAGAATGATTATTCTCTAGAATCATATTATCCTAAAATTGATATCAAAAAAGCAACTCATATACACTTACACAGAGGATTGCCACACAAAACATGTATAACATAGATCACTAAAGTCCAAATACAACAACAACAACATACCCAGTGGAATCCCACAAGTGGGGTCTTGGGAGGGTAGAATGTACGCAGACCTTACCACTACCTCATAGAAGTAGAGAGGTTGTTTCCTGGGGACCCTCGTCTCAAAAACCCATAAGCAAAATAAACTAGATAGATCACTAAAGTCCAAATATAATAGAAAAACATTTAAGCACATTCACTCATGATTCAAACTAGTTCCCTATACAATAAAGGCAAAAACAAGTAAAATAAACTCATACCACCAGAAAATGTTGTAGAACGATGTGATTCACCAAAAAAATTCACTTTCTACATAAGACAATCAAAAAAACCTGCCTAATAAAGGAAAAAACAAGTATATTAAACAATCCATACAACCAGAAAACTTTGTAGAACGACTTGATTCACCAAAAGCATTCACTTTCTAAATAAACAATCACAAACACAAATTCAAACTACCAATGCAGAATAAAGGCAAAAACAAGTAAAATTAACAACTGATACCATCAGAAAACGTAGAACAACGTGATCAGCCAAAAATCCAAACTAATTCCCTACGGCAAAAACAAGTAAAAACTAACAACTTATACCACCACAAAACATAGAACAATGTGATTAGCCAAGAATCCAAACTAATTCCCTACGGCAAAAACAAGTAAAACTAACAACTTATACCACCAGAAAACGTAGAACAATGTGATTAGCCAAAAATCCAAACTGATTCCCTACGGCAAAAACAAGTAAAATTAACAACTGATACCACCAGAAAACGTAGAACAGCGTGATTAGCCAAAAATCCAAACTAATTCCCTACGGCAAAAACAAGTAAAATTAACAACTGATACCACCAGAAAACGTAGAACAACGTGATTAGCCAAAAATTCAAACTAATTCCCTACAGCAAAAACAAGTCAAAATTAACAACTGATACCACCAGAAAACGTAGAACAACGTGATTAGCCAAAAATTCAAACTAATTCCCTACAGCAAAAACAAGTCAAAATTAACAACTGATACCACCAGAAAACGTAGAACAACGTGATTAGCCAAAAATTCAAACTAATTCCCTACAGCAAAAACAAGTCAAAATTAACAACTGATACCACCAGAAAACGTAGAACAACGTGATTAGCCAAAAATCCAAAATAATTCCCTACGGCAAAAACAAGTAAAACTAACAACTTATACCACCAGAAAACATAGAACAACGTGATTAGCCAAAAATCTAAACTCATTCCCTAAAAACAAGTAAAATAAACAACTCATATCACCAGAAAACCTTGTAAACACCAAAAAATTAGCGCTTCAAAATTACAAATCCACCGAAAGAATCAACCGCCAAAATTCGAAACTCCAATACAAAAACATACATATACATCCGAAGACGCAATAAAGTAATAAGTTCGAGTAAGCAAAAAACCAAAAGCACTGCGAACAAGAGTGAAGATGAAGGAGATACATACCTAAAAAGAGACGACCAAGATCTGCTGTAGAATGGAAATTGTGAGACAGAGAGCACAATTGGAAAAAACTAAATACCCTACCCTAGAATATAAAAATTTACATAAAAAAAGAACGGAAAAGGGGGAAATTTTTATTCTCTCTAAACTTTGCCAAGTGGACTTTGGGTCCCACTTACTAAATCTTTTCCTTATAATATTCATTTTTTGTTTATTTTTATAAATAAAATATTTTCTCCGTTCACTTTTAATTGTCAATTTTTTGCATGACACACTTATTAAGAAAATAATTATTGTTATTAGGGATTTTAGAAGAGTATGAAAAATCGACCAAACCTAACCATACCGAACAGATTTTTATCTTTTTTTAGTAAAACTGTGGACTTTTATTTAAGTATATAATAGTCCCGAATAATTGTGATGGTCTTTTTAGTTTATAAAAAAAATCAAAAAATTCTCGAACCAAAAAATTTTACATATAACTAAATATATTTTACATATTAACATGTTAAATATTCAAAAAAAATTCAAATATAAATATAAACTAGGTCCTACGCTTCTACTGATTGGACGATTTTAGATCTTTACTCTTAATTAGCCTTTGATTAAGTGAGTTGCAAATTAAAAAATACTATAATACAAACTCCACCAAATAATATGATAAAATCTACACAAATATTTCTATATAAAGTTTTAGATCAAATAATATGGCAAGAAAATTTTATATTCTTGACTTTTTGGTGAATGAAAGTGTTTTCTTCAAAAACAATTTGCGAAAAAAAATATTTTAATAATAATGTATTTTGAAGTGATACCTTACAAATAAAAAAAATAAAAATTAACTAAATTGTACTGGTACCAAAGAGAAACCAATATAATTGGAATGATTTTTAAAAAAATTGATTTTGGTTATACATTATACAATACCCAAATTTGAAATGGTATAATTTTTAAAAAATAACCAATTGAATCATCTCATTGACACCCCTAATTGTTATAGTAAACTTATCATTTTATTCTATTAAGTGATAGTGTCTCATACATATTTACTCATTATATTTTTTAAGAACATTAACTTAATGAAAATAAATTGAGAATATAATTTAAAAAAATTTATCCGTCAAAAATTATGAATAAAAATGAAAATCAAATTAAAAAAAACTTACAACTAAAAGTAAAAAGAAGAAGTGTACGATAATATAAACGTTTGAGCAAGTAAGATATAGTATCCTTCCAAAAAATATATCAATAGTCTAAAGAAAATATAATAACTTCTGTTGAATATTTTTAGACAAATTAATTTGGACGTTATCCAAAAATGACTCGGGAATAAAAATCATCTTAACCGCCTCAACTTTATCAACAAGGTTTATATTAATTTTTGATTGAAGAGACAAAAAAAACTTTTAAGGTATCATTGTTTCAAGCAAGATTTGGAGAAAGTGGAGTATGCGCAAATCTTACTCCCCTATCTTTATAAAATAGAGAAGGTAAAGTGTGCGCAAATTTTACCCCCCTATTTTTATAAAATAAAAAGACTGTTTTCAATAGTGCTCGAACTTTGAGAACATGGTAGATAAAAGTAAAATAAAGAACAACCAATTGATTCATTTACTAGCCATCATTACTAATAGTTCCAACAGAAACCTATGTCATTCAAGCTAGTCTATAAGTTGTCACTGGGCAAAGCAAACAACAGCTTCTTGAATCACAAGCTCCATGTTAGCAGCATTACAAAACAAGTTAAAAAGACATTTTCAACAAAGAGAGGAATCCTCCTACTTATGATTAGAATTTTATTGCAAAACGAGATCGAATCTTCAACGAGCTCTTGCTATGCAATTTAACATTCCTGAAGAGTTGGAGGAACAAGACATGCCATAATTCCAGCAAGACTAGAGAACGTGTAGAAGCTCCAACTGCAGCTTGGATGTCAAAATTTCAAGCTGTCGATCATCATCATTCGCTTCCATAGCAAAAGAGTAGGTTGCCACCATCGTGTAGTGGCAAGTCTCGGCTACTATACAGAGTCCTCGTTTCTAGCTGGTCCACCAAATACCGGTCTCATGTAAGCGTCATCAAACCTCCTCCATAAGGAATGGGTTGTAGTTACCGGTCTTTGAAGCAGCATGGACAAACTATCCTTTGCGCGTAGAAGGTTGGTTGTGGCAGATGCATCAAACGAAAGCAAAGGGAGCGTCTCTTTTGAGATGGTTGGTTCTCTATCTATACTCCTTGTACTGTCATTATGCGGAAGCAGATGGTGAATGAGTGGCTTTGTCAAGAAGCCAAAAACCTGCAATGAAACCAACGAATTTCTCGAGTTACAAAAAGCAAATAAAGGGAGAGGTGGCAAATTGACGAGTTGGGTCGAATTGGACAGGCCAAAACTGTCAATTTAATAAATGAGTCATCACTCGATCGTCCCAAAGTTTGCTTGGGGCAACATAGTCGAGTCAAGAATGGTCAAATAACTGATCATAACCCAACCCTGCAACATGACTCAGCCTCCTTTTCGGAAAAATGCAAAAACTAACACATTTTTCTTAAATCATTAGCTTAACTTTACATAACTCGAAATTTCCAATTTTTATGTGTATGTTTTATTCCCGTTTCCTTTTGACCCATTGGATCAAAAAATGCGTAATGACCCAAACCAGTTTAAGCTTGGACTGGTTGACGGAATACTGAGAGATGAACTGTTTTGCTACCTCTAAGGACCACAAATTTTGATAGATTTTCCCATGCCAGATATCAAAATCGTATCCAAATTTCCAATTAACTTACTAGTGTACTGAAGAGCACGACAATTACTGTAGTCGTAACCATTACGGCATGCACTGGATCAAGTGTAACACCAGAAGAAGTGAACTGCATCAAAAGTTAATACGTTCAAATTAATCAGACATATTTGAAGATATCTATTCCACTTCATTTTAAAACTAAGACCCTACCTGCTTGAACGCCAAGGCAATAGAGACCGCTCCTCTCATAAGACCAGCCCACCAAATTACTATCTGATAAATAGCACTCGTGACACAGCATAAGAGTGCATATTTACGACATGATTATTTCGAGAACTAACTAGAATGTTACCTGATGTTTGAACGTTATTTTTGGGGATCGTGTAGCATGTCGGTTCATGAAATTGGAAAGAACAGAGAGGGGGAACACAAAAGCAGCACGCCCAACAGCTATCAACATGAGCACCGTACCATATATTCCCATTGAAGTCCAAATGCTGCCAGCAAGACTAGAGTAGTAACTAATCGTTAAAATGCAAATCCGAGTACACTTTGTCAAGATTGAAGTACCATGCATACAATTGAAATAGACAAACGCAAACTGAATGGTATCCAAAGTCTCGATTCAAATCACCAAGTTGATAATCCACTCACCTCCTACATTTTTACGTCTTCACTGGCTACTATTGAAGAGTTATTAAAAGATCTGCACTGTACCGGTGGTACTTACGTTTAAGTGGATTCGATGGTAAGAACAGTTTAACTTCCACTAAGCTTTGACGGCAAGATGCTAAATGGCTGCATCATTTAATCATCAAACCACACACTAAGGCTAGCGAGTTGAGTGGCCCTATTAAGTGTTAAATGGGAAACGAGGTATAAAGGAGTCAGTAGTGTGTTGCTGATTCTACGAGGAGTTATACATTAAGAACAGTCCCACAAACAATGGAGGATTGAGGATTTCCAAGGAGTTAGAAAAATAAAAATGAAGTTCCTAAGATTTGAACTTGGAATGCCAAGGTCAATTTTGAACCACTAATTAAATCTCGTCTTCTGAACACCCCCTCTTTTTATAGACCACAAGTTTCAGAAATCTTCCTTTTTTCCTTAAAACACCGTGCCAAGTCAAAGGGTGCCACATAAAATGGGACGGAGGGAGTACTTTATATATAGAATTAAATTTTTTGCTGAGGGGGTTTGGGTGAAAGCCATCCCGACCCCTTAGATCCTCCCCTACACACAAAGACATTGCTCACCAACTCATCAACCTCTACTAAGTTAACAGCACTAAACATACACAGGAGTTCTTTTAATAAAAGCCGAAAGAGAAGTCAGCCATATAATTCATTGTTTTTATATGATGTTACTATCTTATTTTTTTTCTCGGGAAGCCCGCAACCCAAGCCTAAGATGAATTGATAACCAAATATAAATCAACAATAGCTGAATGACTTAACATTGAGTGGATATCTCACCTTTGTTTACTCATTTTCCACTTCTCGATGTCCAGCGCATCCATCCCCACGTACAAAAATATGAATGTTTCGGCAATGAAAGACATAGCTTCAAAAGCATGTCTGTGGTCCAAAGTATCTACCGTCTCAATACATAATCTTACTTCTACAAGAGCATTTCATGATAGAACGAAATAGCAGAAATACGAATGACACCTTCGTGCATACCTCGTAGTGATTCTTGAACTATCAGTCACATTATGCCATGCGTAGTGAGACATCAAGATTCCGGCAAAGAAGACAGTCAAAATCCCGCTGAGGTCCGAAAGCTTTAAACAGCATAATCAGTTCATAAATACCATGAGCACACTTAAAAAATATGAATTTGGTATGGCAACTGAATATATATGAAAATAAACATGCAAAGGGACAGATCAGAAGCTCCTAGGAACTTGCTTAGCCGAAAAAGATTGCCAATACACAGAACTGAGATGGCATGACTAAAAGATCACCGAAAAATAGAACTAACAAAAATGAGTGTACAGAATTGCTATACCTCAGCCAACATGTAGGACAGATATGCCATCAGAAGCATGAGGGATATTTCACGAACGGTAGAATGTCTGCACAGATACGAACATCTGAGTCCTGAATATAGCACTCATTTAGAATTTAGAAGATGATGCAGAGTCCAAGCTTCCATATATGGAGTGGCGGAGTCAGAATTTTTAATAAGGAGTGTCAAAATTAAAAGAAGTAAGTCATGAGGAAGTCAAGGAGTACATAAAAGAATATTTTTTTATCTAACTACACAATATAATTTTTCAACGGAGGGGTGTCGGACACCCCTCAACAACATGTGGCCGCCACTGCCTACAAAAACATCAAACACAAATTTTACCTCCCAAAGTATAAGCCCTTCAGAATGAATGATGTTACAAGTCCTGCCTGCATGCAGAAACGAGACTGATTCAGCAAGGCTATTTGTTCGTGGCACTCGTACTCCAAGGAGCAGAACACATTTTGAGATAAGTAACTATACACTTGAGTGGACAAACTTACTAAAGAATATAATAAGCTTAGAGTAAAAGTATATGGGAAAGACATCAATTATTAACCAAAATAACATGGGAGTTAATTTATTTTTTTTCTCTCCAGAGAAACACAGTTGTCGTTAATATCCAACTAGAAGCAAAATCACTGGCAAGGATAATCTTGAAACTACGCTCAACCTCATGTTTGATCAAATGGGCATCTAAATAGTTAATTATTAGTATATTTTCTTAGAAGACGATCATCAGTTACACCATGCCACACCCTCGGTCACAACATAAACGGTCTTTTCATTTTTTGAAAGGTATACTTTCCTAATAGATGCATGAGCAGCAGTGAGACGCCAACAAATTATACTTTGAAGTGTCTTATGTGCATATGTGAAGATGTATTTCATTCTCTATATGTCTGACAAAGCCGTGCCATCCATATGAGGGGTTTATGTTAGGCAGGTCAGACTTCCGCTGAGCACTAGACTAACTAAATGCATCCTCACCTTCACTCTCAACAAGGAAACCCTCCTCGACACTCTTAAGAAAAGGTCAAATGCTTAGTTGTGCTTATCAAATCCAATGCAAATTACATCAGAGGGATTACAAAGGAACGGTTATGATGTAGAAATAGCTGCATATTAATCAACTAGAAATAGCTGCATCTGGTCTCTACCACATAGTACGGAATTAAAAGAGTCCAAGACTAACAGCAACTCCAAGACCGGTGCTTGTGGAGAACAGGTACAGAAAATCTAGAAAGACATGGAGAGCCGACCAGCCGTTGAATCTATTGACATCAATCTTCTGCACTGCATTGAAGAGAACAACTGATGTAGCATCATTCACTACTCCTTCACCAAAGACGAGGCTATAAAGCAACGGAGTCTCGTCTTGATGAAGAACCTGCATTTGCAGCAATGCAGATGTAACTAGTTGAGTTAATGAAGCAGGACACACGACCTCAATGCCATTATAACTAACCTGTAGTGTGCAAACAGTATCCGTCGACGAAAATATTGCTCCAATACCTTAGTCAGAACAGATGCACCAGTCAATATGTCAGTGAATTAGCTAATATCAATAATGAAAAAGCAAACAAGGAAATTCAGATAGAACGAACAGACCAAGGTAGTCACGAACAGTTAATCCATTGAAATTAAACTTGGGAAACAACCACCAGCTACCTGTATCAATTGGAGATTAATATTAAGTTATTAACCAAATAATTAGATATAAAACAAAAGCAGAACCTCTGGAATGATAGATTACCTGCCGTGATAATAGTTGATGATATGAAGACCCCAGTAACTCCAAATGACATGATAGTTAAGAAGTTATGGAAGAATTGCTTCTTTTTCACCTGGAATCTGGATAAGATAGGTATACACAACATATCATTTAATAATGTAAGATGCTCGAGATTGATGGAATTATAATTTAGCATATAACTTCCTACCCTGCATTAAATATTATTGGCGGAAGTAGATAAATGAAGAACACCTCTTCATTAAATCTAAGGATGTGGGAACTTTTCCCCTTGCTTAGCAGAAGTATTATTGTCCCTGATATGAGACCCTACGCACCAGAGGAGTAGATTATTACACTCAGAGCCAGTGAAAAACATATGTAATAATAGAATAAGAAATCAGACACCAAAAAATTCAAGGAAACTATGCAAGGAGTATTGCAGCTTTTTACTTTATACGAGGTATGATTTTGTTTCCCTCAAAACTTTCAAGCCATCTTTGTTGGATAGCTGGTTAATAGGACTTATGACACAATAAAAGCCATATTTTTTCCGTCTTACCCTCAAGCTGCTCAAACAGGCATGTCGAGCTGTTGCGCTTGAGCAGCTCAGGAAGCTGGCATGTCGGCCGCCAGAAGCTTGTGATGCCGCTTCTATATATATATAAATATATTAGTAATATCCAGCTTGACAAAAACGACAACAGACCCAGTATAGTGTGATGGTCTAGGGAGGCGGGTGTACACATACCTTACCCCTACCGTTGTGAGTAGAGAGGGTGTTTCCAATAGACCCTTGGCTCAAGAAAAGCAATTTTCAAGATGAACAAGAGTAAAAACTATTATAAGCAATTAGTTTATCCCTCCTTGGGCTCTAAGATGAATGAGTAATACCTCTACATGGTAGTTCACGTATATTACATATAGATGAACCACCATATATCATTGATTCCACGTGAATATGACTAAGAAAAGTGTGTTGCTCAGACTCTACAAAAATCTCGACAGATCCTCCCTCCATGACAATGACACTAGTACACTAACATTATATATAGTAACTTTTAATTCCAGTTCCGCACCTCACTTATTCCACAGGGTGGTTACATTACACCCTTGGACAGTTAATATTTACTCCTCGGCTCAAGTTTAAGTGCCAATATATGTGTCACCATTTCCCTTTTGGTCTGCTCCACTCAAAGTGACAAATTTATATATTTAAAAACGATTAATTTCACATTTCTCATTTTACCCATAATGAGAAGCTCACTAGTTTAAAAGAAAGCCACACATGTTTAAAACGAATCTCTAGTAACTCTTTCTTAAAGCGCGTGTCGATTGAAACTGCTCTCTTTAGAGGAGTACAAACAAATTAGAATAGGGAAATGTTCCCTGTTTCAATTTATTTGTCTGGTTTTGACTTGACATAAAGTTTAGGAAAACAAAAGACGACTTTGTGAATCTTGTAATCTTAATCCAAGGACATGTAGAATGTACTAAAATACACTTCAAACAACCTTTAATCATATAGCTTCGTGGAAACCAAGAATTAAAGAGTTGCCAAAAAGGAAAAAAATATTTCTTTTTAAAAAAGATGGACTACAAAGGAGAGCAACACAAAAAATTGAAACAAAACAGCAATATTTTAACAATAACAACAACAAATTCAGTGTAACCCTACGAGTGAAATACTCTAGGAGGGTGGTGTGTATGCCCCATGGAGTTCAAATTGAAGAGTTTTCACAAAAAATAAATAAAAAGATAACATATTCGGTGTAATCCTACAAATACAATCTGGAGAAGGTAGAGTGTATCTGAAAATGAAACACACAATAGAAAAACTCACACTTTTCTACATATAAATCAAAATCAACACATCTAATTCAGTCTACGGAGTAGTAAATACAGAACAAAGCATGAACGTACAATGATAATGGCAGTGATTGATTCGTTAACCCATCGATTTTCTTGGAGTAAATGACCAACCACTAAACATAGACACAAAATCGCCACGAAAACAGTCATCGGAACCACCATTTGATGACTACTGCTATTCGCAACGGTATTCACATAATCCAACAGTGCCATTTTTCTCTTGCCTCCGAATCAAATTTGACACAGGTTTTTCTAGATTTGTTGCATGAAATGTTTAGCGGCTGGAAAGTGAAAAAAGTGAGCTAAAAAATGAAAATAAATTTTGCTGTGATTGCTGAGAAATTGACACGTTTTGAGTGATAAGACAAAATTATCACGCAATAAATACACAAGTGTCAAAGATTTATTCTCCTTTATTATAGGTTTATATTGTCCTTTACCGTAACTATATTCGTGACAACCTACTCTTCTGGGGTGAGTACGGTAGTGAGTTTATTATTTATATTTACTTTTGTGTTTAATTTTAATATATAAATAAAAAGTATAATTTAAAATTATTAAAATTTAGTAATTAATAAAATAAAGTATTATTAGGTTTATGAAAAATTAATATTAAATAAATTTTTTTAATGTGTTATCGATTTTGATAAATAAAATTACATACTATATTTATTAATATGAGAGGTGATAATTATTTTATAAAAACTAATTAAGATATGATAAGTTAATCGATCAATATAATTATCTTTTAAGGAATCTAAAACTAAATAAATACTATGGTCTATGGGAGGTGGTGAAACTGTGGGATGGGAACTACAAGAAGGGCCTAAAGATGAAGTGTGTGAGAATTTAAAAAGAAAAAAAAAGTAAAAATTATAATTGATGTGGAATGTCATTTGGAAAAAAGTAATTTCTTCTAGTTTTGCTAGAGAAAAAAAATATTTTTCTAAAGAAAATTATATTCTAAATATTTGATCTTTAAATTGAGGCATATTTAAGATTTTGAGAGGATGAATGCACTATCACGAAAGATGGATCTAAGATATATTTTTATCATGGAACACATATAATTTTTAAAATTATTGGTTCAAAAATATTTTTTATCTTTTCAAACAATATGTAAAACTGTATTTTATGTCGAACGTATTGAGATCGATTGAATCTATTGATCGTGTGTTATATCAACTATTACTAAATAGCTTTAATATGCATATTTGGTTTATAAATTGTAGAAATTATTTATAGTTATAGAAAAAGTTAGGAATTTTCTAATGTGAGGCTTGAAAATTTTAAAAGATTATACCTGAAGAAAAAAAAAATAGATATAGATTTAAATTTTTAAGTTCACTTAAAGAGATGCACTCAATCATTATATGATACTTTAAGTGTAGGTTCTTTCAGATCACGTACCACATGATTGATCGACGCTTCTGACAATATTTTCTTCATATTAAATTTGAATCCGAGGCTGAATAAAAATAAAACAATTCTACTATTACATCACAACTCATTTTAGTATTACGAAACATGATTGCATTACTTATCACAAAAGTTTATATTTTATGATATCTTTTATTTTATAAATTATCAACATACAAAAGTTGAGCAATTCAATTTTGAAGAACATACTTTTTATCTTGCTCGTGAAAATTTTTGATAAATTTATAATATAAATAATCATTGTACATATATGTATGTACATACATAAAATGGTAATGACGATGATTGATTCATTAATTCGTCGATTTTTTTTCTAGTAAATAGTAAATTATTAAATAGAGATATAAATTACTATGAAAATAATCCAAAAAATATCATTCACATAATCAAACAATGTCATTTTTTTCATCCCCAAATCAAATCTAGTACCTTTAAAAAAAAAATCATTTTTAAGCAATATTTGTATTCCATAATATATGTGAAAGTGGAAACTGAGAGGTAAAAAGAAAATAAAGTTTGGGTGATGTTGGGAAAATTGATACCTTTGTGAATAGGTTGAAATTATCAATGCAACCAAAAACACAAGTGTCGAAGTGTTAATATCCTTATTTGTACATTTTTATTGTATTTTACTGTTATCTCATCGTTAGGAGGACTTAATTTTTCAGAATGTAAACGTGATTTATTATTTATTTATTTAATTAATTAAAAATAAAAATATTGATAAGGATGATTCAACAAAATGTGAGATATAAAATTATTATTTTTTAAAAAGAATATTATGTTTATATTATAATTTATACATATTTTTATCTCATAAATTATTAAAATATATGATAGCTAATAATAATTTGATAATTAACTTTTAAAAATTAGTATAGTATTTTTGTAACAATCCATTAGAAACAAATAAATATATATAAATAATTGTACGTTAAATAATATTACAAATATTTATACCTTTGGTAACTTTATTGATTATAATTTTGAAAACTTTTTCAATTAAGTGAATTGTCATAAAACTGTCAAAGGCCTTTTAGAGGCACTAGAAATATTTAAAAATAAAATTAAAACTTTTATTTGATTAACTATATCTATTAGAATATCATTTTTACTTGTAAATATTTTATTTTGCTTTAAATTATAAAATATGTTTAAGAAAACACTTATAAGATTTGAAGATAATCTTACAAAATCAATACAACAACAATATACCCGGTAAAATCTTACAAGTGGGGGTTGAGAAAGGTAGAATGTACGCAGACTTTACCACTACCTCATAGAAGTAGAGAGGCTGTTTTCTGTGAACCTTATCTCAAAACCCAAAAGCAGAAAGGTCTAGATATGACAAAAAGGAAAGGGAAGGGAACACAAAAAGTGACTAGTAATAATAGCACATGACAATATGTAAATATGATACAACTAACACATATAAGACAGATAGAGCCACTTCTAGCTTCTCTCGAATGATCTCATTCTTAACCTTGTCACTCCTGGTGTGACCACACATCCATCGCAACATCCTCATCTTACAAAATCAATATTAAGACATAATTGATTTAAATTAAAGTGAATGAGATAAATTAAAAAAATTAAATAATTAATTAAATTATAATAATGCACATTAATAAAATAATAAATTATTTTAAAAAATTCAATTTTGAAAAATTTAATTTTTACATTACGCCGACCCCCTAGCCGCCCACCCCACCCTCCAAAAAAGAATTAACAATAAAATGTTAAGAAATTTTAATTAATACTAACAATAAATACATAGTTATAGAACATTGAATAATGTTGAGGCCTTATTGTTGAGCTGCCCTTAGCTGTGGGAATAGTATGGGTACTAAAAGGCAGGAAGAACACAATTAATGCAATGCAATTTGTGTAATTCAATTTTTTTTCATTTTCACTAAAAAAAAGTTGTTTTTAGCATTTCTAAGATACTTATTTCTTAAAAAGAAATATATTTTAAAAGTCATAATTATAACTAATCAAATATGAGAAAATATTTTTTTACCCATTTAAATTTTGATGGATAATATTATATTACTTCCGTTTAAATCTTGATGGATAGTGTTATATTAGTTAATAAAATGATGTATAGTTGTTATATATCAGTTAATAAAAGATAATAGATACCCACTTAATAGTAAAGAATGGAAAAGTACCATTTTTTGTGCTGTAGGCTTTTGAGTTTTGAATGAAGAGGGTGTTTGCTAAGCATCACAAGTCATATGACTTTCTTCAAGCATTTTTTTTATTATCAAACGCTTCCGAAACTTAAAAGTACTTAAAACCACAAGTAAAAAAAAAAAAAAACTAAACACCCACAATTAAAAGAGAAATTATCAAAGACTGATAAAAGAGCATCATTAATTATTTAAGATTTCATGCTTGAATCTCCCAAACATAGCGAGTGAAATCTTACCACTTTTTAAGAAATCCTCATTCCAAAAACCCAGAATAAATTAGATACGAAAAAAATAAAAATCCTAAATTTCGTGCTTGAATCTACACCATAAAAAAAAACTACTCAACAAAAAGTTCTAAGTTTTATCCAAATTCATTGAAAGCTCAACACGAATATCGAACATTTTAACGTCGTCGTTGCCCAAATTTCTCATGCAAGCGATCATAGAATGCAAAATTCTCAACAATGTCAAACCTAAAACGTGCATAACACAAGATATGATGATTAAAGTCAAAAGAAAACATCTCAAAATCATATGACATCACAATACAAAAAAGATGTCTGATCTAAACTCTAATAGTAGCTAAAGATGTTTTCCCATTCTATGAGAAGTAATAACAGGGGCATATCTGATATAGAAGTTGCAACTCTTAAGCAGTAGCACCACTTGCACCCTTCCCTTTCTTTTTCTGTAGCTTCTTCATGTAGAACTCCAATTCCTTACCCTCCAAGATGTAACTGTCAAAAAATAAAATGAAAAATGTAAGAAATGACAGCTGTAAGAATAAAACATGATGGTTCCTGTTCCAACTTAAGTGATAAAGTTTGAATAGGAGGGGAATTTAAGAAAGTTAGACTTTTAAAACTTATGGTCAAACATGCCACGAAATTCTGTAGTTTTACGAATTTCAGACTGATATCCTTAAACATTTTATTACTATTTTTGCCGCTGTAAGAGTTTCTCAACAGCTACAATTTATCAGGTGTAATCCCACAAGTCTAGTCTAGGGAGGTAGGATATACATGAACCTTACCCTACCTTTGCGGGGTAAGGAGGTTGTTTCTGAAAAAAACTCAGCTCGAAAGAAAATAAGAGATCACGGCAAGGTGGGAAAGGCATAAGATGGCAAAATAACATGAGACAAAGCAAATAAAGCAATCAATAGATATAAACACTGAAGAAAAGGAAGCTATGTTATTACCCCTGTAAAAGCTTCTTGTTAGAGGTAAAAATGAGAATTTCAAGTTAAATTGTCTCCAAATTTAGAAAAGCTTTCATTATTTTAGGAAGAACTAGAAAGAAAATGTTCACATAATTAGAGGGAGTTATATATATCCTCCAAGTCCAAAGTTGAAGCAATAACTTAAAAGAAACCCAAAGGTAAGATATTCAAGACCAAACATACACTGTTGTCTTTAGACTAAACGAAAAGCCATGTTGATTAAAATTCTAGTTTACTCATTTTTATGGTCAAGGCAAAAAGGCGTTTTTAGTCAAATCATTACTTTACCATGCTCATGTTTATGGTCAAGGTAAAAAGGCTTTTTTAATCAAATCATTAATTTATCAAGGTTTATTTGGACCAGAATAATACAAAACATAGAATCCATATCAACAAGGAATGGACCAATATTACATATGAACTTATAGTTTAACCATACAAAATCAGCGATGATGCAAATTTAACTCTCATAGGAAAAAAATTAAGATAATACTACCTACAATTCAAAGACTGCCAAATTTAAGTTAGCATGGCTACAAGTTTCCCTAGATGAAAAATATATCTCTGACATTAAAATGCATAGCATCAAGGTAAAACATTAGTTTTCACAGGTCAATAAATTAAAATAAAGAGAAAGAGAAATAAACTCATACCCATCAGCTCGGCCACATTGGCCAGGTCGTGATGAGATTGCCGCCAATAAACGACCACTAGCAAATTGCTCTTCAACATGTGGGTCAATCTTACGATCCTGCTGACGCTTTTCCAGCTTTCTCTGGACATGGTTGCTTTTCTTCTCCTCAGCAGCAGCCTCAGGAGCCTCCTGTGAAATCAAACAGGAACCTTCACACAATGCACTAAGAGACTATGCCAACCAAATCAGTAGAAGACCATGCTGCTGTAAACATATACTAAGACAAAATTCACCACAAATGACATTTGAAAAAGATGGGAAAATTCTTTAAAAGAAAATAAACACACAATTATGTATTCCAGTTGCATGAAAAACACCACATTCATCACATACAGCACAAGAAACACATAGAGAAGCTAGGGTGTATAAGAATACTGTTGAATAAAGTATATTAGTAATGTTTGTATTGATTATGCAAAGACTGTCTTATGCATTGTTTGGTTTGGTGTATTAAAGATAGTTGCATTGCATAATTTATTTTAAAAATATGCATTTTTAAATAAACCTCCACAAATACGGTGGAAATGAAAAGGTTTCGAGGGGCAATTGGATCTTTAACAATACTAATGCATGAATAAAATCTCTTTGCATTACTAATACCTAAAAATCCATGTTATTAGTAACACACAACTTAATACATAATAGAGCGCATTAGTTATACCTAACATTAAAAAGTGCACCAAACAAGATACGATTAATACACAGAGTCAATGCATGCATTATTTTTACTAATACACTCTACCAAACGACCCTTTATAGCTTCACAGATGCTCAAGCAAAACCTCTTGCAATTAACTCAATAAATTGTATCATAAAATTATTATCAAATCAAAAGAAGTGTATCATCATGAACAAAAGAGCCCACATAAGATAAGAAAAGCATTTGTGCAAATACCTCTCCTTCCTTCTTGGCAGCACTCTTCTTCTTGCGACCAATTTCAACACCATAGTGCTGGAGGTACCACTGCTTAAATGGAGCTGCATCAACTTGTACAATTGCACTCTTCACGAGAGTTTGTGTCCTAACCAACTCATTGTTTGAGGCGTTGTACACCACATCCAATAAACGGGTCTTCCTAGTAACAGCTTCACTTCCCCAAGAGTAGTTTCCAGTGTCCAACCTCAAAGCACGCCACTTCACATTGCCTCCTCGAACCCTTATCCTCCTAACAGTCTTAGCATTAGGCACCAGCTTTGTGTTTGCGGACTGCCTTCCCATCTCGTACCTTCACAGACACATTAAATCAAAAGTCAATGTCATAATGAACATTCAATTGAAATCCTATCTATGGACAGACCAAAATAAGACTTCCAGAAGATCTAGTCAGAAAAAGATTATGGTTAACGGGTTGTTTAGATTGGCTTTTCTTAAGCAGCTTATAACTAAAAGCTAAAAGTCACAAGTTGTCGTACTAAACTAAAAGCTAAAAGTCATAAGTTGTCATACCCAACTTTTGACTTTTGGCTTTATACCTTTTTTAAAAAAAAAAGGTTTTTGGCCTAAAAGTAGGTGCTTAAAAGGCACTTTTTGTCTTTCCCAAACACCTCCAAGTTAAAAAGCGCTTAAAAGCCAAAAACTCATTAAACTAAGCCAATACATATACCCTCTTAACTCATCGCAATTATGTGACAAAAGTCACCAATATCTACACCCTAATAAATCTACATTTCTTATTTTTGTAAAAGGACTAGCATCATTAAACAATCAACATTCAATAAATAAAATACACTCATACCCAAATTAATTTGTATCAACTACATGAATCATCATGTAGCATCCATTTCTGCTATACTCAGGTCAAAAAGATACAATTAATCAACTACATATAATCACAAATTAGTTTGGCCTACTATATCAGTCCAGTGTACACATTTCCACTACATTCACATCAAAATAGTCAGACAACCAATAAATCAATTTTGCTCAATCCCAAGTTACTCTTAGTGAACCATATGAATCTTTTGCATTCATTCCAATTGTATTCAGGTCTAAAAGTAGAAAAATACCTAATATTTTGACTACACTCATCCGAAATAAGTTTAGTAGATTGTATCAATCTTATGTATACAAATACTACATTCAGGCCAAAACAGCATCAATAAATCAACATTGCTCAACCTCTTGTTAGTTTTAATAAACTATATAAAACAAAGCACCCATTCCATTGTATTCAATATATCAACAACACTCATCCCAAAAAAGTTTGGTCGACTATAGCAATCTTTCATATGCGAATGACTACATTTAGGTCAAAATAGCATCAATAAATCAACATTGATCAACCCTAAGTTAGTTTTAGTAAACTATATAAAACCTTTGCATCCATTCCAATGTATCCAATATACGAAAAATACTCATCCCAAATAAGTTTGATAAACAGACTATATCAATCATACGTACACATTTCACAACATTCAGGATAAAATAGCATAATAAATCAACATTGCTCATCCCTGAGTTAGCTCTTGTAAACTATATAAAACCTTTGCATCCATTCCATTGTATCCAGCTCCAAAAGTAGAAAATATCCAAGATATCAACAAAACTCATCCCAAATTAGTTTGCTTTAGTTTTAGTGAACTATATAAACCTTTGCATCATTACATTGTATCCAGATCCAAAAGTCAAAAACAACCAACATACCAACAACAGTCATCCCAAATTAGTTTGCTTTAGTTTTAGTGAACTATACAAACCTTTGCATCCATTCCATTGTATCCAGCTCCAAAAGTCAAAAAATATCCAGCATACCAACAACACTCATCCCAAATACACAAATCACCACATTAAGGTAAGCATAGCATCAATAAATCAACATTACTCTATCCCAAGTTAGTTTTAGTAAACTATATAAAACTTTGCATCAACTCCATTGTATTCAACTACAAAATAGTTGAAACTATTCAACATATCAACTACACACATCACAAATAAGTTAGATCGAATATATCAATCTTATGCACACAAATCACTAAATTCAGCTACAACATAGAAGAAATATAAAATATATCAGCTACACTCATCCTGAATTAGTTTGGATCGACTATTTGAATCTTACGAAACATCACACTGAGACAAAAAGCATTAATCTCCACTTACTTTCTCTTCTTCCTCCATGCCTTCTTCTTTCCTCCAGTGGCACGTCTTTTGTGCATCGAATCCCGAGAGATACCTATCAAATACCATAGCAAATTGCTCTTTTCAGCTTATTTTTCACATTCTCAATATAACAGAAACCAAACATACGAGATAAGCGGAGATGAATTGAAAGCTAAAATGATCGATCTCGTTACCCATGGTTGCCGGCAACGATCCTACGGTTCCGGTGATTTCGAACTGCGATGGAGAAGGACTCTTCAAGCTGGACGGCTAAATGAGATTCACTGGGCTTTTAAACCATCTTTTAAAACCCTAGCTGCAGTTCAAATACCAGTTTTGTCCTTTATTTGCATTTTAGTCCTTGTTGTTTACCCTCTCACTCGATCTCAGTCCCTAAACTTTTATTTATTTCAATTTGGTACAACTATTTAAACTTATTTCATTAGAAGTTTGGCTTTTGAGTAGTCGTGAGTGGGAAATTATTTTTATTTGGATTATAATTTTTCGAGAAGTATCACTAAACTTCTATATCATCCTAAACTCGTATAATTCAAATATATTAATTATCATTTATCAAATTATGACTTTACGGAATGGATGCTTTGGCTCAAATAGATTATTTATTAAATTATAAATAAACGTAAATAATAGATTTCGAATATGATAAATCAAATAATTGTAGTAGAATTTCGACTTGAATCTACAATGTTTAAATCTTTGATCCACCTCTGTTTTGGCTATCAAATAATTAAACAACTTGAAAATTTTTATTTATGAAGCTTAAAAATAATATTTTTATTTATTTCTCATAATTTCTAAACCAAGAGTTAGAGAAAACAAGTATTGACCTATTGACGCAAAATTCATATATGTTGGTGCCTTTGATTTTTCATAAATAGAATAATTCACCTCAAAAAGATTCCACTTTTCATTTCTCACCTTTTCGCTTCTTATCGTTTATCATATCAATCAACTTTGTAAGTTGTAACACCAAACATTTGTTGGTGCGAAAATAAAAGAAAGAAAAAACTAAACCATGTTGAGGTTTGTTTTGACTTGTGTCGTTCTTTATTTTGAAGGTTTATGTGTTTTTTTGCTATGTTGCTCAAATTCTCTAAAACTGTTGTTTAATACATGTCAGAATCTTCAATAATAGTGCAGTTTTTAAAACTTTAATATGGTTGCAATAATTGTTTTGGGGGAGTCTAGCAACATACCAAATAATAGACCTAGTATAATCCCACAAAAGAAATCTAAGGAGGGGGTAAGGTGTATGCAAGTCTTATCTACTTTTTAAAAAGCAGAGAAGTTTCTGACATACCTTCGACTCAAGTAAGTGTATAAAACAAATACAATCGCAAAAACCTCATACCAAAGCAAGTAAGACGAGAACAAGTAGCAACGACAAATAATATAATAACTGAAGCAGGAAAGAAAAAAACAAACAAATATTAATAAGAGAGTTAGTCAATACTCAACTACCTACTAATTTTCTACACTAATCCTCGATATTCATGTCTATCTTCCTATCTAGGATCATGTCCTCAGTGAGCACCATACAAGTCAAAACAATCTTCAACATGATGGTTTGAATGAATCACTTATAGATAAGCCATGCAAGTAACAACATACCCACTAAAATCTCACAACTGAAATCTGGGAAGAGTAAAATGTACGCAGATCTTACCACCACCTCATAGAGGTAAAGAGGTTGTTTCTGGATAAGCCATGCAAGCAAAACATAAATGCTTTCATGTGAAATATATTCCCACACACAAACATAATGCTTCAAATATATTGTTTACAAAATCTGCAGTATCAAATGAATCAAAATATTCAGTACTTATTTGATGGGATCCTAAGTTGGCATTCCCAATTGTTTCACACTAATAAACCAAACATGACCTCACATACAATCTGAAAGAAATGCAAATCCCAGAAAAAGAGGGGAAACTACAAGAACAAATGCCAGCAACTTTGCCAGTCACTACAATGAACAAAACGTTAAAAAAAAAAAAAGAATATAAAAATGACAACACTAACACTCAACATAGTACCAGAGGTACTGGTCTTATCGCGGGGTGCACAAATACATCAACTACAATAGACGGTATCATGTATACCTTGCAATCTGATATACATCTCGATCGAGTGCTGAAAAAGAGCCTATATTGCTTTTACTATATTGATACTTCAAACTGTCACAAAACACCTTTAAAACTGGACAAGCGCCTCACTACCTCTAGAGATCAGCTTTCTTATATCCGAAAGATATATATAGTGTATATATATTGTGATGGGTACTATATAAACATCGACTTCCACTTCTTTCACTTATAAGTCTGTTCTCCTAAGTATCTCCAGATATCCAAAAAACGAGATCTCCTATGCTGCAATTCCTGGAAACAGTGAAAAAGAAACGATAAGCTATCTAAATTTCTGAATAACAAACAGCATTCTTTCAAGAATAAACTTGTGCTGGAGAAAGATAATATATGTACATTGCTTTATTTTATGCATCCTACTGCAAGTTTAATAGAAATGATGGCAAACCGGTATCATGCATCTATAATTGAGGACAATCTTTTTATTTGTACATACGACATAAAAACAAGTTTTGTCGACAATCTTAATATACGCGTAAGGCTGTTTTTGCTATCAGCTGAAAATAGTTACCCCATACCATGCAGCCAGCAGGGGCAAAGCCAGGAAAAGAAATGCAAGATTGCCAAAAACTAAGATACATGCCCGCTATCTACAAATATTTTGGCTGAAGACGCTTGAACAGCTTGTTCTTCTTTCTTCTTGCAGGAAGAGGTAAGTGGTCGGGATGCAAGGGCCAAGTCATTGTTCAAATTCATATGAAACTTAATGAAGCTTACTTCACCTACAAAGTAGTGGTGCTAGACGGCATTTTCTTTATGTTTTGAATCCTTCAAACTTCAAAATTTTCCACTCAGAAACTTTTTTTATGACCATGGTGTCTGGACCAGCATCCACGCACCTTGACTAATTCCACGAGATACCTGTCACCTCTCACCAACAACAGGTATTAGGTAACTCGAAAGAAATCACTTAAGAGTTTTTTGTCTTCCACTCAAAAACTTTGACAATAAAGTTTTACATTTCATATAAACTGAGCGCAAATTTTGAACCTAAAAGAGAGTACTATCGAAAAGGATACCCGTAGACCTTTGGTACACTACTGTGTCTATATTTTAATGTTTTTCAAGCTAAGATCCTGACAAAGGAAAAATCCAATTTTCTTCAAAGCAACATATGAGAAAAGATGGGCTCATGATCAAACTAAGAAATGAGGCAAAAAAATAATTATCAAAATAAATACCAATGGAAGCGATAGGAAGTACAATGTTACCTCTATTCGATTGTCTATTTGCAATACTATAATTTCCGATATAATCCTCAGAATCTTTAGGGGAAATATCTGCTGGATTTCCAAGACCATATTCAAATGAACCAGAACCATCTGCATCAGAAGACACACCTTGCCAAGTTCGATCACCATACACTGAAGCACCACGGAATTGATCTCCGTAAGACCTCTCGTAAGCACCAGTTGATGCTGTAAACGATGAAGTTGTAGCAGCATTGTTTCTTCCAAGTCCTCCAGATCCCAGCCCATAATTGTTTTCCCCACTCCTGGAATTCCCACCACCATATCCAGAAGAATTACCACCCGAAACAGAAATAAGAGAGCCCCAATTAGCACTGTTATTGCCAAAGACACCATAATTTCCGCTTCCAGAGCCTACAAATGAACCTGGAGCACCAGAATTTGCTGAAGCATTGAGGCCAACATTTCCCCATAAGTTCCTGGTTGGGGAGCTAAGAAAAGAATCCGCTCTATTGTTGCTTGTGCTATATCCAATAGGAGTACTGTATCTGCTTGAATTTGCACCAAAATATGGGCTCAGCATTCGTCCATAACCAAGATTATTGCTAAAGTTGGACGCTCCTGCAAGGGTGGGGCTCAGCGCTGGGTCCAAATTGACACCCATTCCATAAGCAGGAGAACCAAACTGAGAGAAACCGGCACGAGCACCGGCAACTGGACTAAACCTGCCATCCATCCTTACCCCATATCCTCCAACGGACGCCAGATTATAACCCTGAGCAGCATAGTTGTTGAGGAAAAAGTTGTTGGCTCTATTGAGCCCATAGTTGTATCCCATGAGAGGGCTGCGGCTAGGCGCAGGAGATAGCTCCTTTGGTACAGCACGCTTTACTTCAACCAGTTTACCATTTAGTTCATGAAAAGTCTTAAACAATGTCCTATCAACTGCATCCTCCGAATCATAAGTTATAAAACCAAACCCTCTTGGCCTCTGAGTATTATGGTCATACATCACTACAACATCTGTAATTGTACCAAACTGATCAAAGTATGTCTTAAAATCACTCTCCGTGACAGTAGATGCTAACCCTCCTACAAATATCTTTTTTGTGCGTCCAGGACCTGGAGATCCTTGAATGCTGCTATTGTTTCTATTTATTATTTGTTGATCATCCCTAGGAACAGCCTTCTTTGCCTCAACCTGAAAATCAGAAGCAACTTATTACTTTTTAAGATAAGAACCGCAGTCCAGTGCACAAAGCATCCCCCATTAGCACGGTCCGAGCAAGATCAAGCCCCTTGAGGTGTAATGTAGACAGCCTACTCTAATGCAAGCATTAGTGGCTACTTCCACAACTTGAACCCGTGACTTAGAGGTCACCCGGACACAACTTTACTGTTGCTCCAAAGCTAGATGGAGATGATTATCCATTTGATAGTCTTAGTTCACATTTAGGTAACCTATGATTATTAAACTTGTAGAATACTACTCTAATCTCTCGGATGAAATACTACAATAACAACTATTATGGCCCAATCTCAAACAAGTTGGGATCGGCTTTATGAATCCTCCATGTCCATTTCACTCCAATATGTAAGATATATAACAAGAACAAGACAACTAAGCTTCAACTGCAAACAAGTTATCTCTGCTATATTAATCGTCATTGACCATGTTTCTCCATATAAATTCATCTAAGACAAATAGAAAGAATTAAAACAAAAAAAAAAAGAACAACTACCATACCGCTCGCCCATCAATCATATGCTTCTCCTTAACTACTCTTTCAGCAACAACAGGATCAGCAAAGACAACAAAACCAAAACCACGAGCACGGCCAGTACTACGATCCCTCATGATCACAGCTTCCACCACTTCTCCATATGAGCTGAAATATTCTTTAAGACGATCCTCATCCGTGTCCCAAGAAATCCCACCTATGAATAGCTTACCAAGATCTGACTCCATCATTTCTGCAATCATAAGTTCAATATCCACAAAAATAAAGTTCCACTCACATAACAAATCACATCTTACACAAGCTAATGCAAAAAATTAACACCACTACTAGAGAATCACTAAGAGCTTAAGCAAAATTCTTCCACTCAACATTAAAAGAAAACAGCTTTATTGCAATCAGAAGTTCAATATCCACAAAATCAAGTTTCACCCACATAACAAAATCTCATCTTGCACATACTAATCCAAAAACTAATACTAATCACTATGAATCTGTATTATCAAAATAACCTACTTCTGAATCAAATTTAACATAGATAATTATCAACTTGATTTAACAAAATCTTGGGAATTTTAAAAACTCCATATGGAAAACTCTTATTAACTCAATTGGCTGGCTACCTAAACTTCGCCTTGTAACAACGATTCAATTCCCACTTGTAATCCCTTCCCCATACCCCAATTAAAGAAAAAACACAAAAAGATCCAAAAATGTAGATAATGAATTAACAAACTCAAAAAAAAAAAGACCTTATCTAGCAAATCAAGCAGACCCCAGGTGGGAATACTGATCAGACAGCAAGTGTAAAGTGTTGGATTCAATCCAAGAACATGGATCCTAGAACCATCAATGAAGAAACAATCCAATGTATCTGAAAAAATCAAAATTCCAACAGATCAGAAGCTCAAAAACAAAAACAAAAACAAAAAAAGATTAAAAATAAATAAATAAAAGTTGGCACAAATCATAAATAGCTTCTCATACCATTTGTAAAGATTGAACATTTTTTTCAAGGAAAAAAAACCCAAATTGGGAAAATGGCTAGAAACTAACCAGAGATCTAAAAAGAGATATATAGCTGTATAGTTATTTTTATTAATATTATTATAGGAATAAGGTGAAAACAGAGGATGTGAGTGCTCATCCTCTACCTCTCTTCCTCTCTCTCCCCAAATGTCCCTCTCTTCTTTTTATTTCACTTTCTTTTCTTTTTTTTTTTTTTTTGGGTATATATGAATAAATATTGAAGGGAATTTAAATTCATGAATAGATTATTGGGGTGTTCGGTTAAATTTATAAGTTGATCAAATTAATTATAAATTTTTTAAAAATTTATTTGCGGGTTTTATAAATGTCAAAAGTGTGATGGATTCATTTCCTCGTGAATCAAAACATGATAAATAAAGATAAAGAGAGAATAGTGATGTATATTGTGTGCGTTCACGAGATTCATAATCTGTTTTTACAAATCATGTGTATATATTAAAAAATTAACTTAGTTATGTTTACATCGTGAATTAACTTATTATTATACATTAACCTGAGATCGTTAATTTATCAATTTTGAATTTTGTCATGCATTATAAATTGGTCCTGACTCAATCAGGACTGTCTCGACCATAGGGTTACTAAAGCAATTGCTTAGAGTCTTAATTTTTTTGGGGTTCTTATTTTCTCCTAAAAAAGAAACATCTATATTGTTAATAAAATGCAAGTTGTAGAGATGAAGATATTCAGATAGATGTATGGACATGCTAGGGGGATAATATTAAGAACAAGATCATCTGGGGAAGTTAGGGGAGGCATTTATGGCAGACAAAATGAGAGAATCAAGACTGCAATGGTGTGGGCATGTGCAGAGAAAAGTGTAGATGCTCCTGTTAGGAGGTACGAGAGGTCGAATGTAGGGTTATGCAGAAGGATATTAGAGGTAGGCCGAAAAGTATTGGGAGAAGATAATTAGACAGAATATGTCGCAGATTTATATCACCGAGGACATGATTTTAGATAGAAAGGAGTGGGGGTGGCGTATTGGAGTAGAAGGTTGGATGGCTAGTGGGGATAGGATGATGTTGGCCTTGTGATATAGTAGGTTAGTAGAGATAATCGTGTCCTTTTATGTTGTGTTGTTATTGTACGTCATCTAGTTTGTTACTTTTATTATCTCTACAAAATATCATTTGCTTTTCATTCTAGTCGTTTTATTTCATATCTAATATTTTTTGCTTTTATGGATGATATTTTTAAAATGAAGGTCTTGAAAATAGTCTCTTTATCTCTATGAGGTAGTGGTAAGATTTGCGTACATTTTACTCTTTCCAGACTATCTGTGAAATTTTACTAGGTATGTTGCTATTGTATTGTTAAGAAAATCTCATGCGTTGATAATTTTGAAAAAGGAAATGGAGAAAAACATAATATTTTTTTAACCCGTTTAATATAGAGTTTGTTGTAACAATTAAGAAATAAATAATGTTAATTGTAGCATCTTTTTTATGTGGCTATTTATTTTGTTGCCCTGTTTATATTAGGACGATTATCATGTTTTTATATATATATATTTACTCTTTCTTCACTATTTTTACTATCTCGTTATTAAATATTTAAATTCTCTCAAACGGTCAAATTTTCTAATTTAGGCAAAATCTATTGTTGTGTGTTTATAAAAAGATCAATTTTTTTGTTGGCGCCTTCTTCAAATTTTAAGTATTAAAATTGATCAACACTACTTTAATATCACTATATCAATTTATTCCGTGTATCACTATTTCGATATCATTATATAAATTTTTTTAGTCAAGTGTTATTGTTTCGACTCTATTTATACATTTTTCATTGAAAATTTATATTGTTGACAATCTTACTTCATAATATCTGCATATATCTTATCTTTCTACACCTTATTTATCGAACTATATTTAGTACGTTATGCTTGTTCAATCTATATATATATATATAAAGTTCTTTATAAATTTAATTTTAGATCTCAAAACTTGTTGAGACGACCTACTCTGAACTTCTAATTATATATTTATCTATTTTAACTTTTATGATTTAAAATTTAATTTTTATTTTTTTAAATATACAAGGCAAGTAGATGAAGGTAGCGACCTGTTAATGAGACTACGTACACAAATGTCTATTGTGTACATTTGGTTGTGGCAAATCGTCATGTCAAAGAATACTAGGTGGTGGGTGGGGCCTATC
>DF357538.1:87880-108988 GCA_000787875.1 Solanum virginianum
GAATACTAGGTGGTGGGTGGGGCCTATCTATATATATTTTTTATTACATAACATATGGCCAACTTGTCTAATATAATTCAAAAAAATATATATAAAAATGATGTAGAATGATACATTTGAAATATAGAGACAACAAATAAAATTTGACTATTGTGATGAGGCGATTGAAATTTCTTCACTAAATTTTGTGTTCAATTCTAGTTAGGACGGAATTAGTGGTACATAAAGAGTTGATTGCGATTTACATGATATTAAGTAAGAGGAAATACATGGATGCTTTAGTGTGAGATGTGAGAGACTGGCTATAAATGATTACAAGAAGTGTACAGAGGTAGATCGAAGAATTATTAGACAGAATATGATGTAACTTGGACTTGCTGAGGACATAACATTGGATGGAAGATTATGGAGGATATGAATTAGAATAGATGGTTAGTCAAAATTTTTTAGAGTTGTGTCATTTATTCATTCGTATTAGTAGTCGTAGTATTACTTTGAGAGGTTTTTTGTTATTTTATTTTGTGACTAGTTGAAGTTTATTGAGCTGAGATTATCATAATATTTTATTGTAGTGATTGTTTTCTTTTGGTATGTTTTGTCATACTTTCTTTTAACATTTTGTTTTGGGCTTTTCCTCTCTAGTTTTTTTTCCTTTTTAAATTGTTCGGTAATATTTTTATTTATCGAACACAATTTCTCTACCTCACGAGTTAATAGTTAGATCTGTGTACATATTATGTATCCTTTTCAAACTCTACTTATAAAATTATACTGAATGTATTATTATTGTTGTTTATTGAAAAATGTACATATAGTTGATGTCGGGTAAAGTATGAAAATCTCTCCTCAAAATCTCGAGTAATCGAGTTAAATCCTTATTAGGATGGAACAAGGGATCAAGGGTGGATTTAGACGGTTAATTACAAGTTCATAGCTTTTACTCATATCATAGATATATATAAGAAAATTTCTTAAATATTTGCTTGTTAACTTAAATATTAATATTATAATATTAACCTGAGCTCGATATAAAAATAGGTAAAATTCTATATCTTCTTGCTCATATCTTTAGGAAACTCACGAATCTTCCCTAACTATAAAGGGGGGAAAATGACAAACTAAGTTTTATTAAATATTTGCTCAAGCAAAAGGCAATAAATATTTAATGTAAATATTTTTCATGTTATTTTTACCAATAAATAAACAAGCTAGTAAATTGTGGATCACTTTTAATAAAGTGGGAGAATAATTTATTTATTTATTTGTTAACAAAGTGGACGAATATATTTGTTAGGCGTTCATTTTTCACGTCTGATTTTTTTAATTAATATTTCTCTTCTTATTTTTATTTCAAAATTTAATTTATATTGTGTTCAAATTAATTCCATTGAAAAAAAGGGTAATCAAATTTTCATGCTTTAGTCTTCATCCATGCATGTTTATTGCTTATTCAAGTAAACAATTATTAAAAATTAAATAACAATGTCAACCACAACAATAATAGTAGTTGAAGTGGTAAAAGTCAATGTCTATTTTTTTTTTAAATAAAAGACTTGAGGTTTTTTTTATTTTTTTAATTAAAAATTATCCATCCAGAGATTTTAAGTTCGAACCTTCAGTATGAGAAAAATCTGATAGATAACAATTCTCAGTCAAAACATAAATCTGAATTAATTAAAACTCTGGCCTAACCAGGCTGATGTTGTTGCTTCTGGAGATAAATGTATAGAGTAGATGTCTGACGCGACTCTTGGCTTTGAATAGTCAATCTCTAAGGATCTTGAGATCTCTAAATAATATATTTATTAGAGTTATTCGAATTTTTACTCTTACATACGAATATCAAATATCGGATGAGAAAAAAAATCGAACTCTCTTTTGCTTTTATTTTTCATTTGGTAAATTGAGTGTCTTGCTTTCTCAATGTCACATGGACCACCTACCTATGAATCATTAATTGAAAAAAGAAACCTTGGAATAGTCTATGTTTCAAGGGTTGTGAGGTCTAGTACCAAATTTACTTGACCAAATTTATATCTAGTCTAGGAGTATACAATTGCTTAAGAATTAGGTAGGCACCTAGAAATAACCAAAGACCAATTCAAAAAATATTACTCCCTCCGTCCTATTTTATGTAACATTTATTGACTTGTCACAATGTTTAAGAAAAAAGTAAGACTTTTGAAATTTATGATCTAAAATTATTTTTAGATATTTATGTGGTTGAGAGTCATTTCATTAAGAGTAAAAAGGAAATTTCAAGATTAAATTGTTTTCAATTAGAGTAGGGTGACATTCTTTTTGGGACGAACCAAAAAGGAAAGGATGATATATAAAATGGAACAGAGAGAATATTAAATAAAGTTATAATTCCCTTAGTAAAATTTCTAGCTTTGTTCTTGTGGATTCACGTGCTAATACTTTACTAAAAATGCTCTTATTTTCAAATCAGAGGTTTATGATTCTTTTTAGATGGAGAAATATAATCGTTACAAAGTATGTAAATCATAGAAAAGACTTTGAATTATTCTTAAATATCAATAGTCTAGATCAACAAACAACATATTCAGTGGGATCCCTATGGGGTTTGAGAAAGGTAAAATGTACGCAGATCTTACTACTACCTCATAGAGACAGAGAGACTGTTTCCGAAAACCCTCGTCTAAAACTATCAAGATCAGTAATCTAAATCATGTACATATATTAAGAAATTCATTATATAATTATAAATATTTATTCTATAAGTTCACTTATTGTTACAATATTAACTTACAATCATTTAAAAAAAAAAAACTCATAAACATTAAATTCTTAAGCCACATCTATCTTGTACTAAATAAGAAATTTCCAGAAAGTGAGACTTTGACAAACATTTGGGCAGACATCCCCTCCTTTGTCTCCTCATGCATGTTTGCTAAAACCTAAACCTATAGAGGCAGCTAGCAAGTAAATCTTTACTAGGAAGCTATCTTTTTTTATTGTCAAAAATTTATTTCGTGTATATAAAAAATGATACTGCATATATAAGTCAATAACTATTTTTATAAATATATAGTAAATCTCGAATATTTCATCAAAATTCATGTGTTCTCTGCTGAATCACATGTCTATAGTTTAAAGCATAGGTGGTTTTGATTCGTTGGGCAAAAACAGATCGTATTGCAATATCTGAAATATCATTAACAAAATTATTTGTTTTGTCACTAGCACATACCTATAGTTTAAAGCAAGGGGGGTACTACTTTGTATAAATTAAGTGAACAACTATTTTTATAAATATATGATAAATCTCGAACATTTAAGTGAAATTCATATCTTCCCATTGAATCATATTTCTATCATTTAAAGCATAGATGTTTTTGATTCATCGAGCAAAAATAGATCCTAATTGTATTGCAATATTTGAAACACCCTAAACGAAAATTCTTTGTTTTGCCACTAACATATATCTATAGTTTAAAGCAGGGGGTACTACTTTGTATAGATTAAGTCACAACTATTTTTATAAATATATGATAAATATGTATATTCTGAAGTTGTTCATAATATAAGCATTATGAGTATTCAAACTTGAAAAAGGGCAATGATTCATATTTTACTCGTGTTTTGGCTTGCATGTTTACAAGTAGGTTTGAAGCAAGGGGATTTTACTTTGTATAAATTAAGTAAACAAGTTCATACTTTATAGGTACCGTTATTGCTTTTTCTCCGGGAAAAAAAGTTCACGACCCGTGGGCCTTCTACCTCCGTGGGCCTTCTACCTCAGACTTTCGCCTATTGCGAAAAATTCCTCGCGAGGTGAGCAAAAAGCCTTTTTCTGGATCCTGGTATGAACTCCTAACTAGTACCAGTCTAACTAAGAGTCATCTGCTAGGCCAGCTTCCTGGGAGTAAGCCAGTGCTAAAGAAGAGGGCTAAGGAAAAACCAAAAATTCATTCGGATTGATGCAGGGCCAATTCAATAACTTCTATGAATATACACTAGGTTGCACAAAAAAGTTATTTTTGGATCAATTCAAAGCCCAAAAAGGTTTTTAAAAGGTTAAAAGGTCTGTTGAGCTCCTCAAGACTATACATAGTAAACCACTTTAAACTCGTAGTTAGGCTTGACCCAACTCTGCTCGGGGGTTGGCCTTTTAAGGCTTATTTCACTTCTTTTTTTTCTTTTTCTCTTATTGCTAATTGGAACTTCGACTCCGATAACCTCCTGAACCTTATTCATTATGTCAACCCTTCTTCAAAAAAGGGAAGATTTATCCAATATGTCCCGAGCATATTTTGGATTCGAAAAGGACAATGACTCATTCTTAAAATGAGAATAACCATGTGCTATTTCAAACCTAGCTACTTGTAAACATGAGTCAAATATGAACTTTGCACAAAGGGCAATTTGACAAACATTGGACAGACACCACTTGCTTTGTCTCCCCATGCTTGCCAAAAACCAAAATTAGAAGCAGCTGGCAAAAAAAATCTTTACTAGGTAGCTATAATTCATATTGTCTGGCACTTTTTTTCTTTATTTTCTTAGTGAGAAAATAATTATTATTTTAGTATTTGATATTGATATTATTTTTTTCTATTATTTTCAACATGACTTTTTCACCATGATATTTTCTTTTCATACATTTTTTTTAATATTAAATTACTTCGGTTGAGGGTTCATCGAAAACAATCTTACTATCTTTACAAGATATATATAAGATCAGTGACAGAATCAGAATTTTCATTAAGGGCTTCAAAATAAGAAGAAATAAATACATGAAGAAACTAAAGGATTCAACATCGATCTATTATATATTCATAAAAATAATTTTCACTTTTTAAATATAATATGTAACTTTTCATCTAAGGGGATTCAAATATATCCCTTGCTCTCATTTGGCTCTGCCTTTAAGTAAGATTGTGTATTTAAATATTATATTTTTTTAAATTCTATTTATAGAATTACATTTAATATATTATATTCTACGTGAAAAACGATGAATGCTGTTTTGTTGAAAGAATTTGATTGAACCCTGTTTGATAAATGTGATTCCCCTAGCTATTACCTTTGAGCTAGAATCAATTTAATAAAGTTTCATATTTCAATTAAATACGGTCTACTTCATCGATATTAAAAGTTTACTCGTACCTAATTTTTTCATTAATTTATAGTTATGTGATAATCAATTATATATTGTCATTTATCAAATAGATTAACTAGTAACTTGGTATAATTTGGTGTAAAGTCATTAAACTAAAGATGACATTCAATAAACGTTTAGTTAGGCCATTAAAATCATTAAAGAGATCTGACTCCATTTTTTTTATTTTTCATTCGATGTTTAGTATATATATTAAAATTTAACTATATTCGAATTCATACCGTATAGGCTCATACTCCAAATATATGTGTTAATACATCTCAATTGAATTGTCATTTTAGGTTTTTTTCACATGCATTAAGAAAATAACAAGTATAAAATATAGTTTACTAAATTATCATTATTTATTTCATACTTTTTTTTTAACAATTAAACAGTATTAAAATATAATAATTAATGTTAAGGGTACAGTGGGGGAAAATTAGCATTCTTCTTGATTCATAATTCCTTTTTCTTTTAAACAAGTGCAAATAATTTCACTTTTTTTTAAAATAAACACTTAGGGGGTTGTTTAGAATTGGAATAAGGATAATAATTTTAAAATAAAATTTGAATTTAATTTTATTTGATTTGAAATATTAGTTAATTTTGAGACTATTTTGTTCACAAGGTAAAATATTTTGAGTGAATAATGAGTAGTTACTTTGTATTTTTGCAATCACGCTTGTTAAAACGGCACATGAGATTAGAGTTTATAATATCGTGAAATAAATATATTTAAATGCGGAGATCAATCTTAAAGAAATAGCTTATACTTTCAAGTTATCAAATAGAACCTCAATTTTCAAAATAACGATTACTTTGTTCAATTATATAGTCGATATACATGTGAAGTGAATAATGGGCATTAGAGTACCGAGTACAGTGTATCAATTATGACGCTCACGATAAATGCAGGATAATTTCGAAAAACTTTATAATTGTAGAAATGTTATTATAATAATATAACATAAAAAATACTTTAATTCAGCTTTTTCTTTTTTTCCAAAAAAAAAATTATTGAAACAAAAGATTTAGAAGTAGTAATTGGGATCAGACTGACGTGCAAAAATTATTCAGCACAGCACAAATAATTGTGCCTCTGATATATCGATATAATCTCATCATTTCCCAACTATTTTTCTCCTTAGAAGTTTCGAGTTAAAAAAAACATAAATCAAAAATAAAAATTTCTCGACCTTTAATCAAAGGATTCAAAATTCATATATAAAAAAAAACACAAATTTAAATTAATTAAGCAATTAAATTTCAGATATCAAATAAATATAACACAAGGGAGTATGACATGATAATCGAAGAGAAACACACAAGCCACAATATGAATTTGAATTAATCGAATTGATTAGAACAAACAAACAAACATGAATTTCACCTTGTGAAAAAAAGAATTAAAAATTTCAAATTTTGCAGAATTTCCTGAGAAGAAATAAATATTGAGGTTGAATGAGTTTGCAAAAGTTGCAGCTATATTTATTACTATAAAGTTTTGAAACCCTAGCCCTAGTTCTAATCTTTTTGGGCCTACAGATGTAAAAACAGGCCCATTTATTTGGTTTGGGCTTTCGTTTACTAGACCCAATAAGAGTTTGGGCTTCATTGTTTTGGCATATTAGCCAAAAGGATTCATAATGTATCTTTGTTGATTATATATGTAAAGTTTGCCAAGTAATAACCAAGGATTGGAGTTCACTTAACTAAATTTTAATTGTGTTGTTTTTGATCCTCGGAGTAAGGTAAAATTATCTCCGTTGAACCTATAAGCAGAGACAAGGGCATTCACCCGAATCCTCTCAACAAAAAATTTACGATATACATAAGTTTTATTAGTGTGTGTATATATATATTTGAATTTTTCTAAACACAAGATTAGGGGTTGACTCAATGATTTATGGGTTCAAACTTCATCTAGAGGTTTCGAGTATAAATTATAGGCGCTATATTTTTGGGTTTGAGCTGTGGAAGCACTATTACCAAGATTTGCTCTTATTATACTATTATTACTACTGGATCATATAGATATAGGTAAAACATAACATCTCATGATGAGAGGACGAGATTTGAAGCAACTCCAATAGTTCAACAACAACAACAACATGTCAAAAGACTCTCATCTCAAAATATATAAGGCGTTCATGGATTAAAATAAGGTTTTAGCACTATTGTATCCTACAGGTACTCAAGTTTCTTTAAAACATCCCAACTATGCAACATGGTCTGACTTCTTCAGAAGCACAATAAGAACAATTTAATCTCAAGTTTTCGAGAAAAAGAAAAAGTGGGGTCGCTAGAAATTAAAAAACTATATATTATATTTGACCTCTAAGTCCATGCATACCAATCCTATAGTCTAAATTACATAATCAGACCAATCAGACATATGTGAAGTATGGTCCATTGTCAAACTAGGAATTTTATCAAGTTTGATTGGATTTTCTTTGCCACCAATCAATCTAGCTGGATTTCCCACAGCAGTTGTCCTAGCAGGCACTTCCATTAACACAACAGAACCAGCACCAATCTTAGCACCTTCTTCAATTCTAACATTTCCAAGAACACAAGTTCCAGCACCAATCAACACACCATCACCAATCTTTGGATGCCTATCACCACACACTTTACCAGTGCCACCTAATGTCACATTATGCAAAATTGACACATTGTTACCAATCACAGCTGTTTCACCAATAACAACACCAGTAGCATGATCAAGCAGAATCCCACTACCAATTTTAGCACCAGGATGAATATCAACAGCAAATACTTCACACACCCTATTTTGTATCACTAAAGCTACAATCTTTCTACCTTTAGACCATAACCTATGTGCTATCCTATGTGCTTGACATGCTAAAAAACCTTTGAAATTCAAGAAACAGTGAACATAACTAATACAAGCAGGATCCCTTTCTTTAACAGCTCTTAAATCAGCTGTGACATCAAAAATCAATTCTTGATCCTCTGTGAGCACCCCCATGAAAAGATCATACAGGGCATCACTAGGTAAACTTGAATTCCCCAATTTCATTGACAGATGGTATGCCAAAGCACTTTCTATACAATCTTCAACCAAGATTGAATTTTTATAGTAATTTTCCAAAATGGGTTCTTGCTCAACATCAAATCTAGCCTCATCTTGCATTTTTAACCATAAATCAACAACACCCCCTTTTTCAAAATCTTCAAAAATTCCACCATTCTTGGTGTTTTTTAGCTCTTTTTCTGAAATGGGTGTTTGAGAAACATGGTTAGGGAAATTGGGTCTGCAATATTTTGTGTAGTTGTAGACATGATCATCTATTTGGGGCTTGTTTGGATTAGGGGTTTTGGTTCCTGAAAAGTGCAAACAAGATTTAATGGTGAAAATGGACAGTTTATTGTTACAAGGAGAGATTGTTAGTACATTTTTGAGAAGAAATGATGATCCAAAATTAGTGGACATGGAAGTAAAATGCATGTGGCGGCTAGTAAGAAGAGAAAGCTAAGTGGGATATTGTAAAGAAGGTTATGGTTTATGAAGGAATAATAAACTTATATAGGAAATTATTTATTCTATGAAATCAACATATAGTGTTATATTTAGTTCCTAATTTGCTTTTATTATTCATTTTTCAATTAAAATATTATACTTATTATATTCAAAAGTGATTTGATAAAATTACTTTACCATTTTACTACTTTTTAATCTATGTGCCAAATTAACGAGGAACAAGTAAAGTTGGAGAGAGAGAATATAACTTTTTTTTGATAAGATTGTATTTATGTAGCGGAATAAATAAGATTTCTTGAATTAAAGATTTTAAATTTAAGCAAGAGAATTTTTTTAAAAAAATCTTAATGTAAGGTCTTTTCACTTAAACGGACCTCATGTGATATGTTATATAATTAATCGAAATGCATAATGATTTTCTTTTTGTATGACTATGACGATGTGGTAAGGGGTGAATTTTTTTTAATTTTTAACCAGTAATTTTAAGTTTGAGTATGAGAATTAAAAGAAATTTCTAATTAAAGCTTTTGCTCTTTTCTATTGTATTTTTTTATTCTTAATTGAAGATCTCAATTTAAGTCTTTGATATGAAATTATGAAGTCATTTTTATTAAATTATTTTTACCTTAATATGAATTTTTCTAACAAATGACCTAAAGAAATTGTTCGAATGATAAATATTTTTCATTTTTTATTTTAAAATTATGAGTTCGAATTACTATGAAACAAGAAAGTTAACCTTTTAAGGAGGAGGAAAAATATTCATATTTCTACAAAAAGAAAAAAAAAAATTTACAACTCTCACTTTCTTTTTGGCTGGGCCTCTCCTATGTTTCTTTCCATGATGACTAATTAAATAACACAAGATATTTCAACATATTATTAGTGTTATTTTTTTCTCTACTCTTCTCATGTGATGATATTAGGGTATTTAATAATTCAGAGTGGGGTTTATCAAAAACTTTTTCCCAAGATACTTTATGTTTTCCACTAAAAGAATGAGCTTTAAAAATTTAAAACTAGTTGACAGTACTTTTTGTTTTTTTTTGGGTGAAGATATTTTTATTTTTTAGACCAATCTTTTTGATAGCATATGAGAAATATGGGCCACAAGAACTTAGAATCTAGCATTAAAATTGAATATATAGCAATAGCACTTTCTTTGGAGGAGAGGAAATGGCTAAATTTTGGGAAAAATTATAGAAATAAACAATTTATATTTATATAATTTTATATAATTTTTTTTAAATTATAAAAAAATTTAAATGATACAAAACTATAACACTTATTGATATAAATTAAAATTTCTACTTTTACATGTATCATAATTAAAATTCCTTAATGATCCTATCTTTTCGATATATATCACTGATTTCGTTTTTTGTATAAAAAAGAAATGATATTTGGTAATTTTGGAAAAAGTTGATATTAGCTGGAACTTGAAAATAGCTCCAAAAAGTATGAAATTTATATAAAATCCTTAATTTTATCATTTATATATCGTTAGCAAATTATTTCATATTTATTTTTTCTCAATTCATGAAATAAACAAACTCCGCGTGTTTTAAATTTTCCAAGAATTTTTTTTTTCTAAATTTACCCATCAATTTTCCATTATAAGCTAAAATTATACTCGACATGAAGCTTTATTTGAGATCAAGGGGAAAAACAAGATTTTCTTCTGAGGATAAAGGTAATCTTATACTAAAAGTCTAACAAAAGATAAAATTATCCAATCTTGAATGGTGAATAAACAAATTCGAACAGTTCTTCCTATTTTTAATGTAACAATTAAGACAATTACTCTATTTGTCAGTAAAGTTTAAAAAGAATAAATCAAAGAAAATTAAATACACCGTATAAAATATCTTTTCAGCTTCTTTAAGGGCCACTTTTTTGGGCTTTTGGCATGTTACATCTTCATTTAGAGTCTAATTAATTCGAATTGAGGTCAAAAAAATTTATTTTTATGATAAAATATTTTTTATAACAATTTTATTTTCAGGACTTAGAATCATAAACTTTTGATTAAAAATTAACGAGTATTTACCACTCCGAATTACAAACGATAAATAAATAACAAGGCCTATGCATGCGCATCGACTTTTCTTAGAACATGGTTCTTCCTCCAACGGGTAAGAAACTTAGTTCAACTCCCAAGTCATCCAACAATCAATTAGAGCATCAATTTTTTAAAAAAAATAACAGTGGTCTTCGAGCCAACTTGTTTGAACCTTGATAGTTTCAACATACCAGCAATGATAATTTGGAAACTTACCAAACAGACAAGAGTATGTAAACTTATCAAACAATGGTCAAGAAAGTTTCTTTTGGAATGTGCATAAGACCAAATGAACAATGACGGCAACCTTATCCAATGAAGATATACAGTATATGCAAACCTTATCCAAACCTTATCCAAAGTGAAGATATATAGTATATGCAAATCTTATCCAAGCATCGTCAAGGTAGAGAGGTTATATATGAAAGATCCTTAACTAAGATAAAACAAATCAAAGTAGTAATGAAAATGGAAAATTGTAGTAATTCCTATTCTAAACCAGAAACAACAACTTCTATTCAACCTTTTCCTACTTTTAGACAAGTCCTCAACATCGACAGATAATATATATATATATATATATATATATATATATATATTCTTGTTAGAAAAATGAAGAAAATTAACCGCTAATGAAATACTTAAATTTTTTGGGAGAGGTCTACAATTCAAACTTGAGTGAGTGGTTCCAAACTAACAATAAACTTACAACATGGATAATGCGAATTTTATAAATAAATTAACGTGTGAAGGAATGATATGTGTCTCTATAAATTTTAATTTAACGATTCGTATTTAATAAAATTGATTCAACTGTCTAAAATATTTTTTTAAACATTTTTTTGGGATTATTTTTCAATTGTCACTATCATTTCTCACCACTTTATAATCATGTAGAACCCACAAATCACCATAAGATCTCTTGATATTTTATCGTCCCACAAAATATCATCCAAATATTTCAATGTCATTGTGCTCATTCTAAATTTAGTCACTTTAAGTCTTCAACATCAACTTCAAATTTTTAATTTATTATTTGTTGATTATTTTGTAATAGTATCTTTATAATATTGATATTAAGATAGCCAAAAGACTCATTGGACTTGTTTTACTCCAATAGATCAATAATAATATATTTGGTGAAGTTTCACATGCAAAATATAGAGAGAATATAGTGTACGTAAATTTTACTATAACTTTATAGAGGTAGACAACCTGTTTTTGAAAAATCTTTGATTCTAGTATAACAAATCAATGTAATTATAAAAAAAATATCTATAAAAAATAAAATACAAATAATAATAATAACAATAAAATAATATAATAACTGAAATATCATTTAAAAAAATAAAAAACTATTACAAATATATCTGAACTTGATACAAGTTATTAGTTTTATCCCAAAACTATTGAAAGTCTTGAAAATATCCCTCTAATTGACTAACTTAACTAAAATACATATTTGAACTATCACATTAACTTGATAAGAATTTATGAATATATTTTACTTAAAAGTGTATTTAAATTATAATTTGATAATAAAATTAATAATTCGTGTCAAGTTTAGAAGTGATCCTGTAAAACAAAACAAGACACTACAATATTTAAGGGACCACTTTTGTCATTTTTCTAAAGACTTCCAATTGAAACGTGGCCAGCTTCTTTCATTCTTTGATAAATTCATTTAAATTCAAAATGTTAACATGTAAATTTTGTAATAATCACCATTAAAATTGTCAACTGAGCTGAATCCAATAGCAGATTACTCAATGAATGTCTGGTATTCTTAGTTCCATTTGATGAAGAAATCGAAGGTATAATTTACTGTAAAGAAGATTCAAGTTTTTTGTTTCAATTCCCTCAAACAAGTACAAGTTTCAGCAGGCTTGGTAACGTTTTTCTCTGGGTAATTCACACTAATGGCTCTTTTTTTCCCACTTTCTTTAAATTGTTTTTACAGATCTATACTCAGGAAGAGTAATTTTGAGTGTTGACTTTACATTACTATTTTATTTTATTTTGTGAAAATTTTGCTGAAATTCTGCATAGTGTATGGCTGAATAACTTTTTTTTTTATTTGTAAAAGAGGTTGGATCTACATTATGAGAAGCTATGTTTGCTTGGACACTCAAATAGTTGCATAGTTTTTGAAGTATCTAATACATCTCTACAGTATTTTTGAAATGTCGAAGCAATATAGATCAGAGATGCATTTGGATAAGCCATTAATATAGTAGTTGATTTATTTTACTTCTAGGATTATATTGAGACCATTTGGGAGAAGTTAGTGGTAAGCGAGACTGCAATGGTTTTGCGCATGTGCAAAGAAGAAGTGTTGACGCTCTTGTTAGGAAGTGCTAGAGATTGGATTTAGGGGTTACGCGGAGGGGTAGAAGTAGATCGAAAAAGTATTTGGGAGAGATGATTAGATAGGATATGGTGCAACTTCATATCACTGAGGATATGACCTTTAGATAGAAAGGAGTGGAGGTCGCGTATTAAGGTAGAAGGAGGGGCAGGATGATGTCTGGCCTTGTGGCATTGCATTGTAGTAGGTTAGTAGGATTAGTCGTGTCTTTATATCTTAAGTTGTTATTGTACGTCTTATGTATATTACTTTGTTGTATTTATATATTATCATTTGCTTTCCACTTTAGGCGTTTTTCTTTCTTATCTAGTATCTTCTGCTTTGGGGCCTAATATTTTATTTAGACGAGGATCTTCTAGAAATAGTCTCTTTATTTTTGTGAGGTAGTGTTAAGGTCTGCGTACATTTTATCCTCTCCAGACCCACTTGTAGGATTCCACTAGGTATGTTGTTGATTATACTGAGTATGTTGTTGTTCTTATTTCTTACAATCTGCTTAAAGACTTGATAAGTAAAGTAAATTAGGGGCTGATGTAGGGTAGAAATTAGCTTTGACCTTTGTATATGGGTTAAAACATTTACTATAAAATGCAAATAACAGATTTCAAACTCAGTTAAGCGAGTGGGTTGTGGGAGAATTTCGAACTCGAACCCATATGGTTCAAGTTTGTAATCTTCATATGTTGCTTGGACACTCAAAGAATTGCATACTTTTTGAATGATACGACACACCACAACATTATTTTTGAGAAGTCCAAGCAATATAAATAAGAAGTGTTTTTGGATAAACCAGCTATATATGGTTTCTTCCTATCTGTCTAAGACTTGGCGGGCAGTGTAAATCAAGGGCAAATGTAAGATAGAAATTGGTTTGGGCCTTTGTATATGTGTTAAAACATTTATTATATAATAGATTTCGAACTCAACATATCAAATGGGCCATGGTAGAATTATGGAGACGAACACATAGAGTTGTAGTTCTTAATCCGCCTCTTGTAAAGTTAATTGGTGTCAATGTTGGTGGGAGTTAGTGGGTATATGGTGGAACAATTGAGATATGTGTAAGTGGGCTTGGACGCCACAATTTTTTATTTTTTTTTTAAAAAGGATAGTTTGAATTTTTTTAAAGGTGCGTGTATAATGTATAATTCTACTCACTCTAAACCCATTTACTCTAGATTGTGAAATTGAAGGATGTATGCCTTTCATTCATTGAACTCCATGGCAGCTTGCTCAATTGCTTGTCAAGCCAATTTCCGCTCAAGGGTGTGCATAAAGTAATGCTTCTTTTTGATTCTAAAGAGGGAGTAATTTGTCTTTTACACCTTATTTTTTCCTATTTGAATTCACTTTAGGAGCTTATTATTCGGTGTGTGAACTAATTCCCACATAAGAAGTTGAAAAGAAAAAGAACCTACATATAAGGTGCAGGAGTCTCTTGATGGTGTGTGGCCCAAACGGGCAATATCACTATCCGTAGGAGATCTTGGGGATATTTTGGCCAAAAAACCAGTATCAAAGTTAATGATTCAGTGAGATGTTATGGGTATGGGGTTGTGGTTGTCAGGTGTGAGGCCTTTTGGGAAAACTGTGCGTGCTTGACCGCCTTAGAGGACAACATCATACCATGTAAGAGTATATTGCAACTATTTTCGCGCAGTACTTACTTCTATCTTTATTCATTTGTTTCCTTTACTATTGTTGTCTCCATTAGTTCCTGCATCCTGAAACCCACATTTTTTACCGAAGAAAACTTTTCAAGTTATGAAAGCCTTCAAACACGGAAAATTGCACAAAATCCAAACGAATGACCAGGCGACCCAACTATTAGTGCCAGCAAATGGCCTGGGGTCGTTATAGGTAAGCTCTAATCGAGGAAAAAGAGGCATTAATACAGAAATGCTGCTTAACTAGCCGTTGACTTCTCAGAATTGAGATTATCGTCCATGTTGACATCGACGTTGCCTCTATATCCTAGAATTGTTGATAAGGATGTACAAAACCGTAGCTTTTGCTGAAGTAGTAGCTGACAAGTTTATCACAGTTTTATGCATGTATGTCGGGTCCATCCAGTTTTCTAGTTTCTTCACACATGAAAAACTAAATTGTCTTTAATTGGCACAGTTTTAGTGTATGACGAATGTGAGAAGATTGTCATATTATTATTATGTTATAATCTTGTTAGTGCTTTTCTTGAGCCGAGAGTCTGCTAGAATCAAACTCTTTACCTTCATAAGGTAGGGGTTAAGATTGCATACACACCACTCTCAGATCCCACTAGAGGCATTATACGGGGTACACTGTTGTTGTCGCTGTTATATTGTTAATTTTCTTGTGGCTTAAAATTGAGTTTCTCGGCCAAAAAATTCAATTTGTTTGGAATTAACTAGTGAATCTAGAGGACTTCAACATTCTCGTTAATTTCTCTCAGGGTCTCTAGAGGCAGTTGATTCTGCTTGGAATGGTGGGCAACAACATAAAGCAGCCCTTATTAGCCAAGATGCCTAAAACCCTTCAAAATGTTGATCCAAGGCGAAGAAGACTTCGCCGACATAAAAGTGCTCCTATGGCGGAATTTGTTCCTGGGTAGAAATTAGCTTTGACCTTTGTATATGGGTTAAAACATTTACTATAAAATGCAAATAACAGATTTCAAACTCAGTTAAGCGAGTGGGTTGTGGGAGAATTTCGAACTCGAACCCATATGGTTCAAGTTTGTAATCTTCATATGTTGCTTGGACACTCAAAGAATTGCATACTTTTTGAATGATAGGTTCTAAGTAAAGGAGCAGACTACCTAGTGGAGAAACAGGAAACACTATTAATCAAAGCGTTGCATATGCGCGATAAAGTTGGCCCAAGTGATATTCTAGAGGAATTTGAAGTCAACAGAGTAAGGTACAAGTGCGTCGTTGTAACGGCCACTCTTGTGGTGCTAATGGTTGTCGGTACAGTGTTCCTTGCCAAGGTAGAAAAGTTAAGTACCATTGATGCCTTTTATTGTGTCTGTTCTACCATCACAACGCTGGGTTATGGAGACAAAAGCTTCTCAACTAAAGCAGGGCGTATTTTTGCTATATTCTGGATTTTGACCAGCACTATTTGTTTGGCTCAGTTCTTCCTTTATGTGGCTGAATTTAACACAGAAAGGAGACAAAAGGAGCTGGTGAAGTTGGTTCTTTCGAGAAGGATGACAAATGTGGACTTGGAAGAAGCTGATCTTGATAATGATGGGACTGTAGGGTAAGTTAAACTATACAACTCAATGCCTGCTACCAATAATTAGTTTATCGTCTGTCAAACAATTTCAACTTATTTCCCTTTAATTCTACTCCTTTTTATTTCTAGTTCAAGATATTCTGATTTGTCTCCACTTTTCATATGCAAAGGGCTGCTGAATTTGTGATTTATAAACTCAAGGAGATGGGGAAGATCAACCAAGAAGATGTGTCACTCTTGTTGGACGAGTTTGAATGCCTTGATGTCGATCAATCTGGTACTTTATCAACCACAGATTTGACACTTGCCCAATCGTCTTGAATTGAAATGCAATTGCTGTACTACATACACTTCCATGTTCAGCTACCGTGCCACCCTGTTTTGCACGAGCTTGTGAGAGTTTACCTGGGACAAGTATATACTCCACCGCTTTCAGAGTCCTATGTGAATCTTAGACGCTATTTCCTTGTGTTCTTGAGTGCTTTTCTACATGTATTCCAGTCATTTCCGTCCTCATTTAGCACCTGAGTGATTTTCACTCTATCGACTTCATAGAATGCACCATATACATGCAATGTAAGTAAAAAGTACAGTTATTCTGGCATTCGATGTTCAATATAGAAATATTGAATCTACGCATTACTTGAGCAGAGAATCTATCAGACACAACATTTGTACCTCCACGAGATAGGGATAATGTCTATGTAGTTTCTATCGAGATCACTCCACCTTGTGGGATCACACTGAATATGTTGTTGTAGCATTCAGTCATATTCAGAAAGGAATATATATTGAAGCACAATGGATCAGAATTTTGAAATATACTAGTTTAGTGTATATGATGTTTCGTTTCAATTTAAAAATTATATATCAATAATACTTGTTATTAAATAACCCTTCAGGATGGCCTAGTGATTTGGGCTTCTATGTTGGAGGTCTCAAGTTCAAAACAGTGGCTACGGGTTCCTCTTGTCATGAAAAAAATATTTGTTATTAAATAAATATTCAATTACTTATAATAATAGATAGATATATTAATAGTTTATGAATATATAAGTAATAATTTGGAGCTGAATAGTCAGAAGTTAAATGATTAATTGACTAAAATTTAATGTGAAAAAAGACTCCTATATAAATGAAATAGTTTAATGCCTACACTGTAAAAACTATTTTTTTCTTTTTAAATTTGTTATATTACTATACTTTTCTTAACAAAATATTTGATAGTGAAAATTTTAATTAATTTTAAAGTCTTAAATATTAGAAAAATAATAGTATTTTTCCTTTCATTTCCTTTCCTTCATAGCTTGGATAATTATTTATATAGAATAGTACGAAATCAAAAGTGAGTTCTTAATATGATTAAATTCTAATCTAAAAATGAATATTGAAACTAAATAAATAAAAGATAAAATAATAAATTAAGAAAAATAGTGAAAAAATGATTCTGCCTAAAAAAGAGTCTTTTAATGAAGGACAAAGTCCAAACAACATTTCTAAGGATACTATATTATAATAAATGTATTTATATACATGTAAGTTATTAGATTTGGTTTAAAATTCTATTTTCAATAAACTAAAATGATCATCCTAATTGTTCGGGACAATCATAGAATTAAATAAAAGACCATGATTTTAAACAAAAATGATAAAAAAAATTAGTTCGATATGATTAGTTTTTATCAATTCTATCATTTATTCTTTTGGTATCTCTACCTCAAACACAGGATATATATTTTTCTTACTTGTGACATAAAAATATAATAAGTACTACACCATATGGCCAATTTAAATACAATGATGCCCCAAATATTAGTGATGACAAAATTAAATCCAACATGTTGAAGTTTTAAAGGGTTATTTAGGGAAAAAAACATATTTATATAATTTAAGAGACTAAATTATATAAATGTGTCAACAAACTTTATTTACAACCAAATGTCAATACTTTTTTAACAAAAGTATACACACATAGGACCCCTCAAACCCCCCGCCCCCCAAAAAGGAGAAAAAAATGAAATAAAGAAAAAAAAGGGTCTAAATAAATGCACTTTGTCTCTCTAGAAAAAGCTCAAAAAAAAAAAAGAACAAAAAAAAGGTCTTAAGTATTTCTCTTTGTCTTTCTCATACATGGGAAAGCCCCAAGGACAAGGACATTATATGGTCAAAAAAAAGAACAATTTAGGTGTTAATGGTGATAAAATTATTGCCTACAATATATATGTTTTCACTATTTTGGTTAACTTTTTTATGGCAATATTGATTTTGGTAAAATTGTTGATAGTAATAAATATGATGACAGTATTTTGGTTATTTTCTTTTACAGCAATGTTGATTTTTTTATTTGACTGGTAATAGTGTTGGTAAATTGTTGATAACAATATATATATTATTAGTTTTTCGGTGAATATTTGGTGACAAACTTGATTCTTTTTATTTGAGTAGTAATAGTGTTAGTAAAAATTATTGAAATCAATATATATATGTTGTCAATTTTTTTGTGAATGTTTGGTGGCAAAGTTTCTTTTTTAATTTGATTGGTAATAGAACTTGAAGAGTGTGAGAAACAAAATGAAATTTGTCTAAAAAATTAAAATAGAATTAAAGAAGAGAGAAAAAAATTTAAATAGTACTAGAAATTAAAAAAAAAAGGATAGACGGAAGAGAGAAAGAGAGAAAAGGATCACCGTGAATAGTCCAAAAGTTTTTTAAGAAAAAAGAAAAAAGAAAAATATAATAAACTACTTGGGAATATAAAAAGTAAAACATATGTTATCAAATCTCAATAAATATCATTAAGTGTGCATTTTTATTTTTTTTTAAAAAAAAGAAAAAAGAAAAAAACTTTAAAACATAATATGACATGAGTGTAAATAAACCCAAAAACACTCATAAAACCCTAACTATTCTAATCCATACACAAAAGTACAAATTACAAATTGATAACATAAATAGACAACAATTTATTTGATAATAAAAGACCTTTTAATCTTAAAAAAAGAAAAATAACTCAAAGCAATAAAAAGAAAAACCACATACTCACAGGTCCAGCACTGTACTCCGGCAACCACAGGTCAAAACTCCGTTGTCATCGGCCGCTGTCGAATCTGCAAAATCGTCACTTGTACCGTCCGCCGGTGACCCGACCCATCAGGCTCGGTCCTATTTTGTAATCCGGAAAGTGAACCCGCAAGCATAACCCTAAATTCATCTCTCTCGTTTTTCTCTAATTTACCCGGCGACCTCGTATCAGCGATTTTTCACCGGCGATTTGTTATCAAGTTGGGAAAGATGGATGATTATCAGGAAATGGAAAGGTTTGGTATGGAGAATGATTATGAAGACGGACAGTGGATCGGTGGTGAATTTTACTATCGGAAAAGGAAAGAGAAAAAGCAAGTTCAAACCAAGGAGGATGTACTGTATGGTGTTTTTGCTTCTGGTGATAGTGATTCTGACTATGAAGGATCATCTTCTAAGAAGAGGAAAAAAGGTTTTTCATCGAAACTTGATCTAACCAAGCCTGTTAATTTTGTATCAACTGGAGTTGTTATGCCTAACAAAGAAATTGATCAGAATTCGAAAGAGGAGAATGATGAGCAGCAGCTAATGCCAGAAGAAGAGAATAAAGGTTTAGGATTGGGATTTGGGGCAGCATCTGGTGGTGGTGGTGGTCTTGGATTTGGTACTAGTAGTAGTTCGACGAATAATAATGCTGATGAGGTTGAAGCTGATGGAGATAACTTTTTGCCTAGTGCTTTTGGTAGGAAGATTAAGGAAGGTGCTGCTCTAAGACGTGAGAAGGAAAGGGAAAAGTCTATGTTGGCGAAGAAATCATCTGCTGCTGAATCAGGGAGAAGGGAATCTGGTGGGGATGTCGGTGGGTTCGAGAAGTTTACCAAGGGGATTGGGATGAAGTTGCTTGAGAAGATGGGTTATAAAGGAGGTGGGTTGGGTAAAAATGAGCAAGGAATTGTGGCTCCTATCGAGGCGAAGTTGAGGCCTAAGAATATGGGAATGGGATTTAATGACTATAAAGAGACTAGTAGTGTACCGGCTCTTCAAGAATCAGATGGAAAGCAGGGTGTTGCTCGTCCTGCTATACTGCCCGTGGAAGGTCGATCAAAAGAGAAGCTTTGGTCGAAGCAAGCGTGGATTTGGCAGAACTTGACATACAAAAAATTGATAGTGATTTGAGAAATGAGATGGAGACAGTTGTTGCTTTGCAGAAGGAGAAGGAGAAGCTTCAAGCTGAGGAATCTCGCCAAAAAAGGCAGTTTGATCACATGGAAGAGATTGTTGGTGTATTGGACCGGATTGGGGAAGAGAGCACATCTGGCACCCTGAGCCTAGAGTCCCTTGCAAAAGCATTTGCAGACTTGCAGCAGCAATATGCTGAGGAATACACACTCTGCAACTTGTCAAGCATAGCGTGCTCATATGCTCTGCCTTTGTTTATTCGAATTTTTCAGGGATGGGATCCACTTCAAACTCCGACACATGGATTGGAGGTGGTTTCGCGGTGGAAGGATCTTTTACAAGGTGATAACATTTTCTCTGTCTCTGATGCTGCATCTCCTTATACTCAACTATTTATGGAAGTTGTGTTCCCTGCGGTTAGAATATCTGGCACCAATACTTGGCAGGCAAGGGACCCTGAGCCAATGCTTCGTTTTTTGGATTCTTGGGAGAAGCTGTTGCCTTCTTCAGTCGTTCAGACAATACTGGAAAACATTATTATGCCCAAGTTATCTGCTGCTGTGGACACCTGGGATCCACGTCGAGAAACAGTTCCAATCCATTCCTGGGTTCATCCATGGTTGCCC
>DF357538.1:109447-137335 GCA_000787875.1 Solanum virginianum
TTAAATATGATATGAAAGACTATTTAATGATGAAATGATCTTATGTATATGATATACTCTATATAAAGTGTTGCATTAGACCATACTCAATTCGGGGGGACAAGATCCTGGGTAACCATGTTTGGGGTTTATGCTCATCAACCATGCTAGTGATTTGATCTGTGTTAAAGCGCCGATAGATGTCGTAAGTTCTTGAATGTTATGTATGGAAGCAACTCCAAGCTTTCAAAAACTAGTTTTTAGGCTTCATCGATATTTCTGCAGTGGATCTCTTATTAAACCCTAGTAAGTCATGAAAAGATGAAATATATTTTTCCAGTAGTGGCATTTTATCTGCTCCTTTGATGGCACTATTTAACCAGTAAGTTCTTCTCATCATCCTACTTTGGCATCTGGCAAAATCACTGGAAATAACTGAGACGTGAGTGTCCAACCTCTAGCTCAGTAGCAGTCCTTCAATAATTTTGCATAGATTTTGTATTGTAATTTTCTTTATTTGAAGTATTAGACGTTCCATGAACTTTGTAATGATATAAATTTTTAATCCTGATTTAGGGTTTCTTATCAGCACTTACTGTTCAGCTTCAGCCCTGTTGTAACTTTTTCATAGATTTGTTATGAATGACCTTCTACATTTAGGTGACTAATCTGTTATATTCTGGGGGGCACTGAGAAATTGCTTCAGGGCAGAGATATTTAGAAATAATGACGAATAAATGCAAATGAGTGGCCTTTCAGTTTATCTGATGCACACCATAGAACATGGATGCTTATGGTCTTGTCAACAGTCGATGCATGGACTTATGAATGAGGGCTTGTGCTAGTCATAAGGGAAACAAAAAGTGAGAACCAAGTAATGCATCCTAAGGTTTAACATCCTAGTAGACTGTCAAGACATATCATCTGCTCCATAAGAGAAATATTAATGGATTGAAGTGAAAAATGAAGCCCTTGCTCTAAAAGTTGGCTTATATATGAAGTTTCCTTTATAGTGGAAGATCAAAGACAAATTATTAAGGTATAGACCCAGGAATTCCGTTGATCCTAAGTGGATTTCTGGCATATATAGTGTGGTCATGAGTAGTGATACAAAGCGTAAGTTTTTGTAGCGACATGAAATTTTTTGATTCCCCAACTAGTTTGGGACTAATGTGTAGGATTAATTGTCGTACATATTCTTTTGATTTAATTCTCAGATATTGCAGTACCTAGAATGTAGTGTGCAAGCCCAAATTGGCTCTCATTTTTTGGATCTTAGTTCTTGCTGCTTTAAAGATGTAATCTGGTATTTCTTCTTTTGAAGAAGGATGATGATGTAATCTGTTATTTCTACACTCTGCGTGATGCAGAAGCTAGCTGTTGATAGGGAGTAGCTTTTGGAAGTCTATAGTGAGCTAGTGAGGTTAAGGTCCGCTAATCTAATCAACTTCAGTAAATTGTTAGCTGGGTTTAGTCAAGATATGTTTACCTGAAGCTTGTGTGGTTCAACTTTGTCTTTAGTTTCTTATCACAAGGGATGCCTTATTAAGCAAGAACTATAACTAAGAACGAAACAGTTCAATTTAGTCATAGTAAACTCTCCTAGAACATTGGGCTTCAGGTGATCGCTGTTGATCGTCAAGTATGTCACGTCAAGCCTCTCTAACAAATTGTGAATGAAGTTATGTTTTGTTTAATGGTGCGAGTCTTGATCCCTTGTAAAAGTTGGGTTCCTATGAAAACATAAATGCTGTTCCCAATGGTGCATCACTATCCCCTTCTTCTATTGCCTTCTGCCGCTTTTTGCAGCTTGGACCTTCCTTTTGCGTTAATACTAAATGTTATCTTTGCTACATTAAATAATATGCTCAATTATTAGAGTAGTCTTTGAGGTTTCGATGCTGATAATAACTTACTGTCACAATGTTTGCAAAGTGATACTCCTCAACCTTTTATATATTCCTACCTTCTTATCATCGGTTCCAGGCTCCTTTGGCTATGTGCTGCAGTCCAGCTTACAGAGGGTGTCTCCACCCTTCAGAATTTCAGAATCTAGTTTATGGCTTTTTCTTTGCCATACAACCCAAGAAAAGATAGATTGCAGGGGGCGTCTCTACCCTTCCCTGGTTTGTTGTCAAGACTTTTATACGGTGTATTTTTTTATAGAACTGATTGGCATTCATTTTCCTTTTTTGAATTCAAGGTTGTGATGACATGAATGAAGAGCTGGAACAATCGATAAGCAGTGCTGGATTTTTTGAGAAATCGCAGTTCTGTGGAATGAAATGGGATCTCTTGTAGAAAGATAAATGGTGGTGCCTTGTTCTCCATGAGTATCCTACCACCAGCAATTTAAAAAACCGGTGGAGGAACCATTGACCTTGGCAGGGAAATTGAGAAACAAGCTGGTCTATTTTCTTCCAAATTCAGGGGCATGAGTCTTAAGGAGACCATTCTTTGATTTTAGGATTTACTCCTTGCTACATAATGGTATTTTTTATTTGCTCAAGAGGGATAAGACTTATGTCACATGTACTTGGATAAATTGATGCAAATAGCTTGGATATGGAACTCATTTACTCTGCAATAAGTTAATTGCTAACCTTATGTGTTCAACTTGCAGAAGTCTTTTCTGGAAACCTGGTAGTTCTAAAGGCTGAGCAGGGAGATTGGAAAACTGTTGAGTGTCCCCTCATTAAACCTGGGATACTATAACTGAGAAATCCTCACGATTAGAGACGCAAAGGTTCAAGACATGCAGGATAGTAGGTGCGGTATTCTACCTTTCTCCACTTAAACATCATAATTTTGGTATGCATCTTATAAACACACATCATGTGTGCTCTTACCGCTAGCCCAAAGCCCCAGAGGCTAGATGTGGGATGTTTCAAAATTAAACGTTTAGCCAAAGTATGAAGTAAAGGAGGCTAAGGAACTAAGACAAAAGGTTCCACAAGCAAGATCAAGGCTGGTTCATGTTGAGGGGATATGTTTTACACCATTAATTTTATAAACAAAAAATTATTTTGCAGCATTTCCAATCCTAGCTGGTGTTTTGTTACTGTTTCTGTTATAGTTTGCGTGCTAAAAAATTGGTCAAACAAAAGAAAGCTGATGACTTGTTACAAAATAAGAGTTAGCTCCCACCTTGTTCTCTGAACTCCCTATAACATAGAATCTCCTAAGGAAGTACATTATAGACAATAGTATGCAATATATGATCATATAAAAGTCATGTATTGGTTCAAGCAGTATTGATTTATGCTTAACTCATTAATAACCTGTATAAAAGGGGCATAAAGCTTGGAAGAAGTATAAGCTTGACTACCATGGGAAACTTGTGAATTTCACTTACAAAACTGTATTATGTAACTTTCCACTAGAACTATATCAATGGGAACAGCACTGGTTCACCATTATATCTTTTTATGCTCAACCATCATCATTTTGGTAGAACAAACTGAAACTCACAGATATGTCGTCTATATAGCAGTATAGACGCCTAAAATTATTCAGGAAAGAGACAAAATGGTAATGGTTCTAAGACAGGTTTTCTATGCCGAAACAGATAGAACTATCCTACCAAGAGCATTTATGAAGAGTGGAATCATGAACTAACATCATATTAGTGATTAGTGGAAATGCTCCTTTCGAAAGGAACACTGGAAGAACACAGCAATTTATGTGACAAAATGTATCAGAGAAATTATTTGTTGAAGGCAGCTGTAGTCAAGAATGCTGCTTGGGAGAAAGCCTGAATGTATATGGTAATTCCTCAGTTGATTTAGCTTCCTAATCTATGTAATTCTATATTATCCAAGAAAATATGCAATAGGCTCAGTAGATCAATCATTAGTCCGACGTCTTTTCATTATCTGCATCATTTGATCTTGACTGCAACATATCTTCATGTGATAACCGTGATTTGGCCTGTGTGCTTGATGATCTTCCCTTGTATCTACGACGATTAGCATATCTATCTCTTTGATCCCTAGGACGTCCATGCTTGTGTTCAATAGCATATCTATCTCTTTGATCCCTGGGACGTCCATGCTTGTGTTCACTAGCATATCTATCTCTTTGATCCCTAGGACGTCCATGCTTGTGTTCAATAGCATATCTATCTCTTTGATCCCTGGGACGTCCATGCTTGTGTTCACTAGCATATCTATCTCTTTGATCCCTAGGACGTCCATGCTTGTGTTCACTATCTCGATGCTTCTCAAGGTCATGGTCATGATCTCTAGAGCGTGGCCGATCCCTTTCCCTCTCTCCTCCAACATCGCTATTACCTTGGCGTCTCCTTCCATGGGAATCATGATCACGCCCTGCATTCTTATCTCTAGCAATATATCTGTCAGGAGAAGGTTCTCTGTTGTCTATATATCTGTTGTCGGAAGAACTAGACCTATATCGTTCTGAGCCTCTATCTTTTTCTTTGTTACTAAGGCGTTCCTCTCCATATTGATGATCAGATACAGGTTGTGCTCCATAATTTGACTCTCCTGCTCCGTAGCCATGCTCATCTCCAGCCCGTCCGCCCATGTTGGGATCAGACAACATATACATATTAGGCCCCTCTAAACCAGCACGAGCCATTATTCCCATAGCACTCGCGGACATTCCTCCCCAAGAATATGTAGGATTTAACAGAGGACCTACACCAGGCAAAGCAACTTCTCCAGCCCGTTGAAATGATGGCAACATACTTGAAAAAGGTGGAGTTGGACCGCCGAGAAATCCTCCATGACCACCCATTCTTCCCATAGGCCCTCCGAAAGCAGGATCAAAGGCTTGATAAGTCATTATTTGAGGATGAATCAATGGATATGCAGCACTTATAACTTGTCCAAATCCACCTCCAGCATTCCCCAGAAACCCCCTTCCTACAACACCACCAGTCCTATTTCCCATAGGACCAACTGGACCCCTATTCCCCATCCCATGAGAACCTGCTCTATGCCGATTTCCTCTCCCCAAACCCCTGTTATTATCCCCACCACCTTGAGAATAACCAACTGTAGCATTGTTGTTGTTACTACCAGGTTTACCAGCTGTATTGCCAGACCCCCACCTTGCCTGTTCATTTACTGGAGCAGTCTGTCTCTCAGCATTCTGCTTATTCTGGTCCACCAGGGCCTCGCTCAATATGTTCAAGGTTGAAGAAGCAAAGGTAACCACACAGGCCCGCTCATTGAAAACATGCCCATTCATCCCTTCCTTACATGCCGCGGCAGCAGCAGGTTCATAAAACTCAACCTTGCAAACATCCTTTTGACTTCCCATTACACGGTTCACTGAAACATGTAATCTCCTTCACAGCTCCATACTTGCTTGACTCAGCCTCCAGTTGAGCATCAGTTGTCCACCAATGCAGATGACTAACAAATATCGTCCCTCCACCACCTCCTCCTCCACTAGGACCTGCACCCAACGCCCCCAAACTGCCAATACTACCCATCGCATTCCCACTAACCATTCCTTGTCTAATCATATTACTGTTCCCTGAATTCCCAACATTACCAGCATTTCCTGAAACACCAGCAGTAGCAGCAGTAGGACTTCGAATCATCTCTTGACTCGCAACATTCTTGCTAGCATTCTTCTCTAAATCAACCATCTTACCCGATGGATGACAATGAGACCCAACCTTTACCCCACCATCACCAGAGCTCTCTAATCTTGCTGCCGGTACCAGATCTCTATCCCCCATTTCATCCCCTCTGACTGCCAAATCCCTAGACCTGTCTCTATTATTCCATTTAATAGACATTACTTTCTTCCCTTTATCAACTTTCACCTTTCCACCTGCAGCCTGCACAGAAGCACCAACTGCCTTCTCTTCCTCCTCATTCTTCCGAAATGATTCAAGAAAATTCTCTCCAACTTTGAGATCGCCATAAAGATCGTCATTGTCATCATCTTCTGGAACAGCTGAATTAGCCTCATTCCCGTGTAACTGCTCCATCGGAGCCTGAATTCCATCCCTAAAAACCCCACCTTTGGAAGCTTCATTTTCTTCCATGGCTTCTTCAAGAAAGAACCTTGGGGTTACGTTTAGCTTGATTTTGCAATTCAACACTTGATTTTCAAGATGACAATATCAAATGCTTCAAAGAAAAAGCACCAAAACAAACTCTAATCAAAAGAAAACTCCAGAAACTGAGAGAACTAATTAATCTCCCACAGATTCTTGCGAAGAAGAAAGGGTTTTGATCAACTGTATATATTTCTCTCCAGAATGCTGCATATTCTATTATATACTTCTGGTTTTTGAAATAATATTGTGACAAGATGGTTTATGTTTAGGCGGTTAAAGTTATTGGCTCACTAATATACATTTATTTCGGAGTAAATTTATAATGAGAGTATAACACTTTTTATATTTTTTGAATAATTAATAATCAATTCGCGAAATCATGTAACTACTTTTGTGTTGGAATAATATGATGATAATTTTGTTATTTTGGATAATTTTAAAGTTATTGATTCGATTAATTATAGTATCTTCTGCTTTTAGACCTGATATTTTTGAGTTGAGGATCTTCCGGAAACAACTTCTCTATCTCTATAAGATAGTAATAAAGTCTGCGTACATTTTACCTTATTTAGATCTCACTTATGAGATTCGACTAGATATGTTATCGTTGTTGTTATTGATTTGATTAATTTAAAATTATGTTAAGTAGATAGATATATAGCAAGGATTTGTTTGATACAGGAATGGAATAAGCAACATTAGCTCATGACTTCATCCTAAACCACTCTAAAGAATAAACATAATGTATAGTGAGGATGTTTTCTATTTCTAGAATAATTATCGCACATAACACGATTAGGAAATAAGAGATGATCATCTTAAGGTATATTATGATTTAAAGCTAACACCAATGGAACTTATTGAAAGTAGTTCAACTAAATGTTAAAAATTTCATATTATTTGCAACTTTTTGACTTTCATATTAATCATCATTTTGGAAAGAAAGATGAAAAATTTCTTCTCATTGAAAAATATTGTCTCATATTGTACATTTATTTTTATCACAAAATATTATGACAAAACGATTCTAGATGGTTGTAAGTTTTTAAAATTAATATTAAAAAAATTAATATTAAATCATTTAAATATATTTTTGGGGGTTGAAATATATAATTTTATTTTGTTTAAAATCTTTTCTAAAACCAAACATTGCAACGTTTCGTATTTGATTTTTTTTACCTGCAAAATTGCAACGTTTAGTTTTCACATTGCTATATTAATTATCAGAAATCAAATTAATTAACATAATCAGCTATCTATCCTGTTTAATTTCCCGGCTACCGGAATATTCTCTATGATATCAATTATCCCTTCTGTTTAATTTCCCGGCCACCGGTATATTCTCCATTATATCACTTTGTTGAACTACTAAAATGTACAGAGTATTTACCTTTGCGATACTGTTGCTTCATGTGATAAACTCCGATGGAGCGCCGGCGAAATCTAATGCCCCTGTTTTTTCTCCGGTCTATGCTCCGGCGAGTCCTCATGCATCGCCTGACAAGTCTCCGGTCCCTCCGGAAAGTTCTCCGGCAATTACAGCGTCTCCTAAAAGTAGCCCATTGGCTTCGCCGGTTCAGTCTCCGGCGAGAACTCCGCCGAAGACTTCCATTTCGCCTGTCAGGACTCCGTCGTCTCATGGCCGTGCTCCGGTACCATCTAAGACTTCTCCTGAAACGCCGGTGAACACTCCTGTCATATCCCCATCAAAGGTGCCGGTGTCTACCCCGTTTGTCTCGCCGATAAATTATCCGGTGTCTACGCCATTTCTCTCGCCGATAATTTCTCCTGCTACAACGCCATCATCCACAATCGCTGCTCCGGTTCCATCTGCAATTACTCCTCCGTCGGAATTTGAAACCCCGGCGATCGCTCCTGCAATATCCCCTAAGGCATCATTTATGGTGCCGAAGTCTACCCCGTTTGTCTCGCCGATAAATTCTCCAGCTCCGGCTACTTCGGTATCATCTACAATCACTCCTCTGCCGGGATTTAAAACTCCAGTGATCACTCCTGCATCATCACCAGTGCCGAAGTATCCAAAAACAAGACCGTCCACTCCACCGGCGACAAAATCTTCACCGGAAATCTCTCCAGCGTCGACTCTGGTTGAAAATCCAGTAAGTGCTCCTGTATTCTCCCGCCCGGTATCATCTCCGGCAGCTTCACCAGCAGGAATCCCAGCAAGCCATGTAACTCCATCAATATCCTCAACCATTCCTTCAACTTCAATAACCCCGTCAGAGGCGCCGGATATGTTACCTTCGAGCAGTAGCTCTCCGGCACCGGTCAATTTTCCGCCGGAGGGATCACGGAGCATTGTGACTGATACTTCCGCGGGAATTTCAAAATTCGAGGCGCCAATTTTTCTAAGTGTACTTGCTATTTGGGCTGCTTTGTTAATTTGAATAATTCATCAAAGGCCCAATTTCTTTTATGTATTTGTAGAATTCTCTCCCTTTGTAATATTCTTCTTTATATAATTTTGTATTTTTGTTATGTAAGTGAAAAATGTAGAAATCTCCCTCTTAATTATGCGTGTAGAAGAGCTAGGAATTTCATATAAGAAGATTCAAATAATCTTATTACGTTACAATATTTTGAATATGTTTCGATACTTATAATTCAATGGATGAAATAGGCAATAGCGTAGCCGTATATGGCTTAGAGTGATCAATCAGACATCTTTCATTAAAAAATTATATTATATATGTAAAAAGTTATACGAAATATATTGATCAGGATAACCATCTACATATTTTCAGTTCACAAAACATTTCAGGCCGATTGAAGTTGACAAAAACATATTTTATATTTAAACGTGGTCTTAAAAACAAATTTGTAGTTAAAAGTAAAAAAAAAAAAAAGAAGCATTTCAAAGTTAAAAGATAAAATTGATAATCTGGAATTGTTTTTAGATGAAAGTGCATTTATAAATTGATTGCACTTGTCAAAATCACTAAGAATTATGATGAGATGAACAACATTTCTTCATTCAATCAAAAAGTTTTGAGTATGAAAAAAATACTAACTAGAAGTATTTCACTCTTAAATTAGACTTTACATAATAAAAATTCAAATTAATCAGAACATCAATACAAATATCGAATACCAAAAATATATACATACAAATCTATTCATCCTTGGTCGGATGTTTTGGGTGTAAAAAAAGTTCTTGTTGAAAGTGTTTCACCCTTAAATTTCTATTTAACATGACATAACTTTGAATTAGTCAAAATTTTAATATGAACATAAATAATAACAACAAAAACATGTCCAATGAAGTTTCTCGAACGAGATTAGAAAAGATAGAATATAAATAGACTAACTATATTTCATGAAAATAAAAAAAACTATTCTCGAAAAACTAGACTATGATGGATACGTGTTTGAGTTTTAGCTCAATAATATGAGTCGTACAAGCAAATCATTATGGCACATATTTGGTTATTTCATTGTGTGACATTAAGCACACAACTAATTATGAGTTGTAATTCAATGGAAAATACATACCAAAAAGTCTTCAATCATAGTCGATTATTCTTTTATTTAGGTTGTCATTTTATATCATGACATATGACAAACAATTTCCAATTTGAAAAACTTCACATCTTCGTTTTCTTCTTTATAATATTTTCGATTACATCGAAGAATCAAGAGGAAAAAAATAACATTTTTTCTATTTCATTTTATGTGATATTTTTTTATAAATTCATCTAAAAAAGAACAAATTAGTGTAACTATAATAATTAACTATAAATTCTTTTTATTTTTAATAAAATAATTTATAATTACACAAATATCTGAGAATTGTTTTGTATCATAAATTTTTAAAAAATCATTCTTTTAAGAATACACGTGGATTTTACATTGCCATCACATACCAGCTGGATCCTTTAGCGCCCACATTAGTGATTTTATAATCGTCACTCCGTTTTAAAATAATGATTTAATTTATTTTGATATAAAATTTAAAAAGTAAAAAAAATAAATTTTATAATTTTAAATTAAAATTATGTCAAATATATTAAAATGTATTTTAATTTTATGATCTCAAAAATATTACATAAAATATTGAAACTAAAATATTTCACACCCAAATGCATTTCTCTAACGTACCATTGCAATGCCGACATCTCCTAATTGTTTTTTAATTCACCTTTTATGTACTTTTATATTATTAATTACATGAACTCTTTGTTACTTATTTATAACGATATAAGTTTAATATTTTGCATATACTTACTTTGTATATGTTAGAAGTAATCATTGGCTTATATCTTCCATGTTTAGTCAACAACAATAATATATCCAGTGAAATTTTATAAGTGAAGTTTAAAGAGGATAAAATATACGCAAACCTTACTACTATCTCATAAAAGTAAAAAGACTGTTTTCTGGGTCCATGTTTAGTCAAATATCTTTATGTATAATTTTTTTTTGAAAATAAAAAACTTTAGAATATTATAGATATTTAAAATAAAATAAATCAAAAAAAGAACTTTTTATTATTCATTCTCGAAACATAAAATAGTATAACAAAAATTAAATTTGCACTCAGAGATTAGGTTAGTAATTAAAGAAGGTAGAAAAATGAAGTCTCATGGGTTACTCTGACGTTCACAAATGAGTTCAAAAATTACACTTGAAAAATGTATTATGACTTTTAATATTAATAGTAAGCTCCACTAATTAATTTTTTTACTTGTATTTATTTATTTATTTATTTATTTATTTATTACCAAAGTGACTTGTATTTATTATTTTACAATAAACATCTATTATTTTATATAACATTATTTAGAATCAGACAGCAATACCCCACTTTAACGGCCACACTGTAAATTAAAACCTATTATTCATCACTCTCTTCTTCGTTTAAAATTGCTTACACCTGCCCTTTTATTTTATATAACATGATTTATTTAATTTAATATACTATTAAAATAAATTTAAAAGAATTATTAAATACTTATATAATTGTAAATCTCATTTCAGTAATAAAAAAGATTTAATTATTTTTCATAATTATAATAAAATGATATTTCTTTTTTAAAAAAACTAAAGTTAAAAAATGTGCACGTAAAATAAAACAATGAGTATTATATATATATACAAACGTACACATACATACATTTACTGATGTGAGTATTGTATCACTTTTTAAAAGTTAAGTATTTAATATGTACTTCGTTCTATCTCATTTTAATTGTCATTTAAGTTAAAAAAGATCCAAACTAAGTTGAATTAACATACTGATGCATGATCTATTTGCATACAATGTTCTCAACATATTTTGCTCCATTTCAAAGCGTAAATTCAAGGACTCAGTAGAAGATTGAGGGATTCCAATCATCTAAACTTATCACTTGAGAGTTTATTTTTTGGATGAATTTTATTTGATATTCAATATATGTACTTAAATATGATTAATTTAGATTGTTATTGTATAGGGCCTACTCGAGAAAATTACTTTTTAACAAAATTTATTCATACTCAACTTAAATTGATATCAGTATATTTTTGAAAAGTCAAGTAATTTAGGTCGGTGCTAGCACTTCATGAGATCTACTTTATCCCTAAAGTACCCATCCTCCTTTATTTTACTACACACTGTCCACTCCTCTTCACAGACACACACAGTATTCTCTCTCTCCTTCTCTTTCTTCTCCCTCTCACAAAAATGCAGCTCCGGTCAGTGGCCGCCGTGGCCACGGTGGTCGTTTCTTTAGCTCTTTTACTTTTCCCCCATGCAACTTCAGCCCACAACATTACACATATTCTAGCAAAATACCCACAATTTTCCTCCTTCAACCATTACTTAACAGAAACCCATCTCGCCGCCGAGATTAACAACCGGGAAACCATCACCGTCTGCGCCGTCGACAACGCCGGCATGGATGAGCTTCTATCTAAGCATCTACCCATTCACACTATAAAAAACGTTATTTCTCTTCACATACTTTTAGATTACTTTGGTGCTAAGAAGCTTCACCAAATAACTAATGGAACTGCATTAGCTGCAACCATGTTCCAAGCTACTGGTTCAGCTCCTGGTTCGACTGGGTTTGTTAATATTACAGATCTGAAAGGTGGGAAAGTTGCGTTTGGTCCGGCGGAAAATCACGGTAATCTTCCGGCTACGTTTGTTAAAGCTGTTGAAGAGATACCGTATAATATATCTGTTATTCAGATTAGTACAATGTTACCGTCTGCTGCAGCTGAAGCTCCGACGCCGGAACCGAGTCAGATGAATCTTACTTCTCTAATGTCAGCTCATGGGTGTAGGGTTTTTGCTGAAACTTTGTTGAAGTCTCCTGCTGAGAAGACTTTTGAGGATAATGCTGATGGTGGATTAACGGTGTTTTGTCCAGGAGATGATGCGATGAAGAATTTTATGCCGAAGTTTAAGAACTTGACTGCCGACGGGAAGCAATCGTTGCTTGAGTATCATGGGGTTCCGGTGTATCAATCCATGGCGACCTTGAAATCGAACAATGGCGTGATGAACACTTTAGCTACTGATGGAGCTAAGAAGTACGATTTTGTTGTGCAAAATGACGGGGATGAGGTGACTTTGAAGACGAAGATTGTTACGGCAAAGATCACCGGAACTCTTATTGATGAACAGCCGGTGGCTATTTACACGATTAATAAAGTTTTACAGCCTAAGGAATTGTTCAAGGCTTCAGCTGATGCAGATACTCCGGCGCCGGCACCGGCACCGGATGCCGACGCTGATGCACCCGAACCATCTAAGAAGAAGAAGAAACACAAGGCGCCGGTGGCAGCCGATGCTCCGGCGGATTCACCGGCGGACGGTCCAAGTGACGATTCTGCAGATTCGACAGCGGCGGATGACAACGGCGCGTTTAGTTACAGTGCTGGACCTGTGGTTGCCGGAGTTTTGAGTATGTGGTTTTTCTTTTTATTGCTTTGAGTTATTTTTCTTTTTTTAATTTATTTCTTTTTTAAGATTGAATGGTCTTTTATTGTCAAATAAATTATTGTCTATATATGTTATCAATTTGTAATTTGTACTTTTGTGTATGGATTAGAATAGTTAGGGTTTTATGAGTGCTTTTGGGTTTTTTTTTCCTCCTTTTTAAAACTTTTACCACTATTTTTTTAAAATTTTGTTCTTTGTTGTTTCTTGGACTATAGTGTATTTGTTTATTAATTTATGAGTGATATTTTTGGAGTTGGTGATTCATAAATCATGTCAGACTTATTTCATGGTTCAAACTTTTAATAGCCACCCACCCCGTCATCCATATCCAATCTTCTTTTAATAGCCCGAATTATTTGAATTCGTGGAGAACAAAAGCTATGATAAATGATAAATATTTTTTATTTTTAATCAATCTTTTAAGTTTGAACTTCAGGAATGAAATTGTTTAGGGTAAGGATTCAAGAATAAATATCTTTTTATTTCTAATCAAAATTATTCATGTACTTTTAATTAGATAATTTGTTTTTTCCTTTACTACTAGTTCACCTTGTTCCAACAGCAATAACATATCAGTGGAATTTCATAAGTGGAATAGAATGTATGCAGACCTTATTATTACCTCAAAAGTAGAGAGACTATTTTTTGGAATTCTCATCTCAAAATTCATAAGCAAAAAGGATTAGATATGACAAAAAGCACATGACAATATGAAAATATGATACAATTAACACATAAACAATAAATAATGACAACACTACTATTCAACTCTACTAGCCCCGGTTAGATAATCACCTAATCCTACCAACCAATTAATTTACTATTCTAATTCGCGACCTTGGTCCATTAAATCCAAAAAAGGGTTTGAAACTTGTTACATTCTTGGGTTTGTAGTGGACCACATGAGTGGTGAGAGGTAGATAGCTTAAGCACCGTTGCTTGTGAATTGTTGACAGCTGACAATATTTTAGTGGTCCTCAAAATAGTTGTCTACAGCATCTATTAGATGGGGACTTGTTTTTACCCCTCAATGCATTTTATCGAATATTTTCTATTTTTAATTTAATCCAGTAGAGTAAATACACTCTTCTTTTCTTAGGATTCATTGTTTCAACACTTTCTGAAATGAAGTTTAGCACTATAGGGCTCTTTGCGCTGCACCATTTCCGTAACAATTTAAGATTTTTATTCACTTTATTAATTATTAGACCACTCTTGCGGATGCATAATGTTACAGCTTTATGATTTACAGATTGTTTGGATGGTGGTTTTTGGTGGTACGATATGGTGGTTAGTTAGAGAATTATATTTGTTTTAATTGTTTCATTAATTATATGATATGATTTGATTTTATGGTTGAAACCACTAATTTGGTGATATTCGTTCTCTCATTTTTTTTCCTAATTATACCTTACTTAAATTTAAAACTCTTACTTAAATTTAAATAATTCTAACTTATTTTTTATTTTTTATTAAAATTTACCCTAATATATTTACTGCTTTTGTATAATTTATTTCCCTCTGCATTAATTTTTGAAACTTCTCTTCTGTCTCCCAATTTTTTTTCATGTTTTAGTCTATTTTTTGAGGTTTGTATTTTTAAAGCTCTTACTTTTTTATTTTCTTGTGTTGTTTATTTGGATTGGAGATAATATTAGCTCGTATGTTTCTCTACTTGATTTTATATATATTTTTTAAAAAAAATATTAATAAATTTAATTCTTATAATAACTAAAGACATTTTTGTACATTTGTAAGTTATGAAGTTAATGAATGCATATTACCGCTGCACATGTTTCTATTATTGTATAGTAATCGAGAAATTTTGGACGAATTTAATCATTTTATATGTTTTCACGCAGCCGCGCTATTCTTTGGCTGCTTATAAATCTGTGCAGTTTTACACAATATTGTTGTATAGTAATAAGGAGATTTAGGAATCTAACTGGAATTTAAGGCAGTAGATGTAGTTTGTATTTATAAAGCAGCAGAAAGACTGCTGGCTTCATTAATTTTTGGCTACATATTCATCAGCCTAGCTTAAATAGTTGGTATAGGTTTAAGCTACTCGTTTGGTTATCAAAAGTTGTTGTTTTTAACCCCCAAAGGAATGTAGAAAAATACAACTCCCTTTGTCTCAATTTTCATGATATATTTTGTTTTTAGGTTGATCTAAAAAAGAACGATACACTTCCTTATTTCACAAACATTTTATGACACTATCAATATTTTATCCATGTTGAATACCGTTTATGTGGCTAAAAATTCCATAAACATGTACACTTTCGATTTAAAATTTATTTACTTTAACGGTAGTTTTGAAATATTGTGTAGTCTTCTCGAATTGGGACAGGAGTACCAAAGAATCATCTCTGGATGAATTTCTCAATCATCAAAAAGAAATACTAGGTTACTTTTGGTCCTTATCTCATTCCTTGATTCTTATCCCCTGCTTCACGAAGCCAAAATACAACATAATTCTTTGCCTATACAAACAGGCAAAGGATGTGTTCAGCTTTTCCCTTCCATCAAGCTAGGCCTTATTCCATATCGTACAACTCTCAAAACTAGTGATTTTGTAATGTATAAGACATCTCTTCTTTTATTCCATATGTTCAAGTGTCAAAACTAGTGATTTGGGTAGTGTGTGTAAGACATCTTTTTTTCGATGATGGTTTATCAAATTCAACTTGCACTCGCTTCTACTATTTCACCAGATACTTATTATCTTCCACCAGCATAAGTATGAGGTAGAAGCAGCGGATGTAGCCTTCAGTTATTGCCTATTGGTTCATCTAAACTCATAATTTTCTATATGGAGTTTAGAACAGACTAAAATCTCAATAAATGTTATATCTGAACCCACAATTTTAATGGTTCAGTGTGTTTACTGTTACCTTAAAGATTGAATTCAGTAAGTTTAAATTTTGGATTCACCTTTATCAGTATAAAGATTGCACATCTAGTTGCTCTACCAGGCATTATGATGTGAAGATCAGTTAAAACATATGAAATGTTAGGATACCAGACATATCGATCTCTCGGTTGATCCAATTCTAATAAAAGAAAGGTAAAACAACAAGATAAGAGTGAGATTTGAACACTCCTCATTTATAGAGGTGCACACAATAACAATAACAATTACATCATATGGCTCTTGAAGCTTTGGTACACATATATTAAAACATTTTTTTAAGAGAAATAATATTATTATACATGGTACAAAGAGAAAGGCATGGGTGCATGTGAATTCATCATGCCTCCAACATAGATCTGCCATTGATCACAAGGGATTTTGGTAAAATGCTAAAGGTTCCTCTGCCCTTTATCAGAAGTATTAAGTTAAGAGTCTAATAGAATCCCGATTACTAGGCCCAGTCGATTTTGAAAATGGAATGGTTAATACCAAAAGAAAATAAGATGGACTACAGCCATCAACGCTTAGATAATATGACAAAGAAAATTGAAAATACACATCATTTCATCATATAGGATTGAAACAATTACTATAGAAAATATTAACTTATGAATTATATTAACTTATGAATTAGATCAAAGTAGTCTTACAAGTTTCGATCTCCAAACCTTCCTTCAGAGATGAACTGCAGCTTTCCTGGTTCAGACCATCCTTGTTGCAATATAGGAAACTCGTGCTAGCATCGAAAAATGATGTTATAGGCACAGGAGTAAACCCCGGGTAACTCCTTTCGGCCTTGACCAAACATAAATCTTTGATGTACTTGTAAAGACCATGTTTCTGAACAAAAGGTAGAGCTGCATACTCTTCAATTGGCATCCACTGAAAGGAAGTAACACCATGTTAAGATTTGTTATATGGCTCAAGCAGTTGTGTATCGAACTGTATTCAAGGAGGTTAATTGAATTCCTTCATCGGATAGTTACACTATATAATTAGGATAAAGTGATTTTTGCATACACACAATTTGATGAATCCCCTTGATATAGTGCCATTCTCTTTATAACCTAAAAAATCATCTAGAGCCAACTCTTTGGCTGATCGCAACCTTCAAAACTCAGGGATGATGGACCCACCCCTTACCCTTCGCTACCTAAATACTGGACTTAGTCACTTGGCCTAGAGCTCAAACTTGTGACCTAGCACACAAGTCCCTCAACGTTTGCCAATTGAGCTAAACCCTGGGAAAGATCTCAGTGTCATTTTTGCAGTTTTTTGAGTGCTCTTGTTAGAATTCTTAGCTCCACCACTGGACTCCAGAATACTGTTACAAAAATCTATAGAATCGAACTAAGACATACCTGGGCTGCCTCAATTTCTAAATCTTGCTTTTGAATGTCAAATGATAAAGGGCGCATCATGCAAATGAAGGATAAGTCTGACTTGCCAAACAATGCCTCGTGTTTTTGCCTGTAGAAAAGAAATGCTATTGATGCAGAAATCACGACACTGGGCAACATTTATAGGTCTAGAAGAAACTTTTACACAACAATCCTCTGGTCATTCAAAATGCTTCTTCCCTTTTGAGATCACATTTCCTCCTTGTCAATTGTTCCATTTAATCAGCAAAAAATTTCCAAAAGACATATCACTTGGAACTAATCTCTTTTCTAACCTAAGCAAAATGTCTGCTTCATTCAGCATATACAAAATGCGTCTAGTCATATTCTGATATCCCTCATGAATAAGTTAAGTTGAACTCATTCACAGAAACTACTCAATTTGGTATAAAGGAAGTATCATTTTCGGGTGTTTCCTTTTCTTTTCTTTTTTTAGTTTTTTTTTTTTGGGCATATTTACCAGTTTTCCTTTTCTTTAGCCATAATGTATCACAGTAATTAAAACCACAACATAGTTGGGCACAGAGAAAGTGCACTCATTTAAAACTAGAAACTTCCCTTTTTTAAGCTCTATGCCATGGCCACTAGGCTAACCAGACTATACTTGGCCACTTCCATAATCCACTTTCTGAGAACTAGAAATGAGGATTCACATAACCAGCTCAAATCATACCAAATAAAATTAAAATGAACAATAAGTTTTATAGTAATAATAACGATAATGTTAGAATTTCTCTAACAAGTATATCATTAACACTTATTCCCAACTAGTAGATATCGCTTAAATTAGTCTTTTTCTTCCGTTGCGTGCTTTACCTAAGTCTACATTGATTCCAACTAGGGAATGCAAGGAGGCAATAGGTGGCGAAAAATCACTATAAAGCAGAAGATACAATTTTCTCCAATCTAAAATCCTTTGTGACTCGTAGCTTATTGTATAATTTTTCCTCACATAAACAACATGGTAAGAGTTTCTGACCTGAATGCAAGTACTTCCAGAAATTCGGTATCAATCTGCGAAAAATGGAACCCAACAAATCTTAGAGAAGCAATAATAGTGGCATGTACAGCAGGAAATGGCATGTGTTAGTTTATTTTGATTATGTAGCTTTCAACATTCAATGAACTTACTCCTGTTTCTTCTTTTACTTCCCTTATTGCACCTTCAAATATATGCTCTCCCTGCAGAATAAGAGCTCAAAATACAGCTTAGAGGGTGTATGACTAGTTCTTGCTACTCACTTTAGCTCCAACTAATGTGCATACCTCTTCAACAATGCCAGTAGGAATCTTCCATACAGCAGTTCCCTTTAATCTGCCGCTATTTTCTTGGACCACAAGCAACTAAAAGCAAAAGATTTCCCAAATTTAGACTGGAATATTGTGAATCCTGTAAATAATCAGCACTGAGATGCTCAAGCATAGCGGTCTGAGTCATGAAATATTTTTAATGATCAAAATATGCTTCCTCCATCACAAAATTAATGTGCAATCAAACAATTTAGGCACAGAGATCTCTGATTGGTCAGTCAATCTACCACAACATAACAAATGACAATTGACAATTGACAAGTGAAACAGATTCCAGATTTGAGTAAAATGATTTTAAGTGTACGAAAGTTTTTTTTTCATAGGGATGAAATGAAAATAAGCTTGGGCACTTCACGATTGACAGCCACTAGTCGGATGGTTTAAAGCAACATGTAATCATCTTGGAAAGCCATTTGATGAAATGAGTGCATGCTACACATACCACTTTAAAGTAACAGAAGTGTAACCATTCAATCAGGGCGTACGATAGAAAAACAAAATAATCATAGACGAACACATTATGATACCCTTTAAATGGACAAAACCAGAACAGGAGAAAAGGGTTTCATACAATGAAAGTAGATCTGAGTTACCTCTCTTTTGTCATTTAAGACTATAGCGCCAATACCCACTTGGTGTGAGGCATTTGCTGGGATGGTATTCTCAGTTTCAGGAATCCAATACACTAGCATCAGGTAATGAGGTTCTGCATGGTGGTACCAAAACCCTTCCTGTAGTTAATGTCACACATTGAGTCAATTTCATGGGAAAGCTAGTGATATATTTTCCTCAACCTAAAGTATGATATAAGGCAATTTAGAACTTGAGTTTGTGAAACCACGTCGTCATGTAGTTACTAAAAGTAGATTTCAATGATTTACATTCAGATTCAAGGGTGATACTCAATTTTGACTTGCAACACCTTAAACAACAGCATGATATATCATAATGTCATCATGTAAGTGTACAAATGGAATTCCGTGAGCTTCCTTATCTCAACATGAACAATATAACATTCAAGTTTGGAAAAAAGTATGGTGAAATTACCTTAACTGCAGTTTCAACTAAATTTACGAGTTCAATTGGCAGTTTAATCCAGACACCCTTCTTCCCCTGCAAAATATATAATATCATAAATACTGGCCTAGACAGCTATTCTGGCCACGCAACTCATTGATATTAAGAGGTCACAAACATTATTCCAAATTGAAGACTGTCGAACAGGCATAAAAGAAACTAGGAACTTAGTTCTTATATATGATAACTGCAAGAGTCTTGTCGCCAAACCGCATAACTGTTGAGTTAAATTACCAAATTTAATTAAGTTGTCAGTGCCACTGTTGTCAATGGAAGTTTCTCATCTATACAACAACAACCACAAACACAACGGGAACATAACTTCTTGGTTTAAAAGAAGATTCACTTAATTCTTCCTCGTTTAAAAGAAGATTCATTTAAATTCTTCATGCTGTGCCTTTCTTACTGGTTTAAAAGAAGGGGAAACATATGGTCTAACACATCCACCAATAAATAATAGGTAACAGCTAATCCTCAATTCCAAACAAGTTGAAGTCAGATATATGAATCCGCATTGCTTCATTTAAGATCAACTCACGTTATTATCAGACAATAACATAAATAGCAAATTAATAAAAAAAAATGTGGATAATTGTGGTGTCCAGTGGTTCTGCTTTTCAACCATAATCCAGGGGGAAGCTACAAACAAGTGGACAATCAACATCAAGATAATGCTCATGTTTACTCATGACTAAGAAAAATGGCAGCATACCAGCAACCTCCACTTGGATAATGAAGCTTTAAGCATGTTTTGAAAGACACTGGGGTCCATAGGCTCCTTCAACTCCACTATAACTCCACCATGATAATCATTAACTGCAGAAAGCAACTGATCCTTCTTGACACCATTTTGAAATACAAGTTTCTCCATATAATAGATCTCAATTTAATACAAAATTGTGCAGCAGAATTTTCTACTTGGACACCTGAAAAACACAATTGCTGGATTAATATAAACCAGAGGCGAAACTCGGATTAGGAGTTTATAGGTTCAAAACTTGCCACCAAACTCATTGCTCGTTTATCAGATTTCTTTTCATGTGTGCTAGGCGCACATACACCTCCAATTTAACAAAACTGGCGAACTCCAAATTAGTTCAGGATTAGTAAACTATGTCTAAACGCAAAGAACTTTGAGGGTATGATGATTCTAAAAGCAGAATAAAGAATTCAGAAAGCAGAAAAGCAGAATCTCATGTGAAGGACCTAACTGTTCAATAAAATTGTTCACCAAATCATTTATGCAGGAAATTGGCTTCATCCATCACAGAAATACATCCGGAACAAACAAATTAGTTTCCGAGTTAAAAGTGAGAAAAATGAATCTGCTTATATGTAAAGCTTTTACTGTCGGTCCAAGTAAGAACAAGATAAACAAGCCATAATGAATAGAGCGAAATGGATACATATGATTCATACGATTATGAACTGAGATAATTCCCAAAGCAAAATTTCACATGAAGTACCCAATAAAAATTTGCTCCAAATCACAGAAATACATTTTCTCAACCAACTAAACTAGTTTTCTGAGGTAAAATCTAGAAGAATGAAAAATGTATAAATAAATTATAATGTACATAGTAAAATGGATTCATGTGATTACAAATTGAGATAATTCTCATGGCAGAATTTCACACGAAGGAGTTTGATAAAAGTTGCTCCAAATCGCAGAAATACATTTTCTGAACAAACTAAACTAGTTTTCTGAGGTAAAAACTCAAAGAATAAAAACTATAAAAACAAATAATAGTAAGCAGAGTAAAATGGTAACATATGATTCATACGAGTGCGAAAAGCAGAATTTCATGCGAAAGACCAATTGCTCCAAATCACTCAAGCAGACAAACTGAACTCGAATTTTCGAGGTAAATATAGAAAAATGAAAAATGTACAAACAAATCATAATGAATAAGAGTAAAATGGATATATATGATTCATACGATTATGAGAAACATAATTTCATGCAAAGGACCTGAACTGCTTAATAAAAATTACTCCAAACCACTTATTCCGAAAAACTGAACTTGATTTTTCAATGTAAAATCTAAAGAACAAAAAATGCACAATCAAATTATAATGAACAGTGTAAAATGGATACATATGATTCATACAATTATGCAAAATAGAATTTCACACGAAGGACCCGAATTGCTTGATAAAAATTGCTCCTCACTTGTTCAGGTAAACTAAACTCGATTTTTTGAGGTAAAATCTAGAAGAACGAAAAATGTACAAGAAAAAATCATAATGAATAAGAGTAAAATGGATATATATGATTCGTACAATTATAGAAAACATAATTTCACGCAAAGAATCCTAACTGCTTGATAAAAATTGCTCCAGATCACTTAAGCAGACAAACTAAATTCAATTTCCGAGGTAAAGTCTAGAAGAACCAAAGTGTAAAAACAAATTACGGTGACTAGAGTAAAATGGATACATATGATTCATACAACAACGGAAAGCAGAATTTGGCGCGGAGGACCCAAACTGTTTGATATAATTTCTTCAAAGCACTTATTGAGACTAACTGAACTTGATTTGTTAAAGTGAAATGTAGAACAGAAAAATGTAGAAACGAATTTATTGTGAATGTAGTAAGATGCATACATGTGATTCATATGTATGTTACGAAAAGCAGAATTTCAGAAGCAGGACCCAAACTGCTTGATAAAAATTGCTCGGAATCACTCACGCAGATAAACTGAACTTGTATGTTTGAGGTAAACGAAATATAAAAACAAATTATAACCAGATGATTAGCAAAAGCAGGATTTCAAGCGAAGGACCTAAACTGTTTGATAAAAATTGCTCCAACTCAGAAAAACTGAACCAGTTTTCTGATGTAAAATCTAGAAGAACAAAAAACAATACAAAGAAATTTATAGTGAATAGAATAAAACGGATACATATGATTCATACGATTACGAAAGCAGAATTTCACACGAAGGACTCAAACTATTTGATAAAAATGGCTCAAAATCACTTACGCAGACAAATTGAACTCGACTTTTCGAGGAAAATGCTAGAAGAGCGGAAAACGTTAAAAAAATTATAATGAGCAGCATAAACTAGATACATATGATTCATACGATTATGAAAAGCAGAATTTCAAGCGAAGGACCCAAACTGTTTGATAAAAATTTCTCTAAAATCACTTATGCAGACAAACTGGACTCAATTTTCCGAGGTAAATCTAGAAGAACGAAAACGTAAAACAATTTAGTGAACAGAGTTAAACTGATGCATAAGATTCATACGATTATGGAAAGCAGAATTTCACGAAAATGACCCAAACTGTTAGATAAGAATTGCTGCAAATCACTTAAGCTGAACTCAATTTTTTGAAGTAGAATCTAGAAGAACGAAAAATGAACAAACAAATTACAATGAACAGCGTAAAATGGATACATATTATCCATACGTTCACGAAAGCAGAATTTCACACGAAGAACCCAAACGGATTGACAAAAATTGCACCAAATCACTTATGACGATAAACTGAACTCGAGTTTTCCATGTAAAATCTAGAAAAAAAAAACGAAAAAATATAAAAACAAATTCATAGTTAACACTTCACAGAGTAAAATGAACTCGAGGTTTGTAAATTCAGTGCGATAATGTTCGCACTCACTGATAAATAACGTTGAGGAAGCTCAAAAATTACCTTGAAAATGGAGTTTTCAGCTGCGAACGAAAACACTGCAAATGAAATTGGTGCTACTGCCAGAGATGAATTGAATATAAATAGGCGGGGGTGGGGCGCACTGTACTGGTAAAGAGACTAGTGTGCGCCGTGTGCGTAATGAATAATGGGCATTCCACTAACACGTTGCAGCAAATAAACCAATTAATTAATTAGTTGCATCATTTGGGTAACCATTCCATTACCAAAGCCGCCACGATGGATGAACCAAATTTTTCGATCTCGATTTATGTGACATTGTGTAATTCAATAAAATGATATTATTTAATTTGATACAAAATTTAGAAAAATAATACGTATTTGAAAATTTTTGCTATAAATCTTTACTTGATCATTTGATGGCCGTAAATAAAGACGAATTTAAATTTTCTACTACACAGTGCACTACTAAAAAAGAAAAAAAAAGGAAAGGAATGAATAATTTTGAAATTTTGATGTTTACCATTAATAGCTATATAAAAAGAAGAATCTAGGAGTTTTAGTTATAAATTTATTTATATTATAAATTATTTTATTAAGAATAAAAAAAGAAAATTAAATTTAAATTATTTTCAATTATAGAAAAATAACATATATTATAAGAATAACGTAAATTTTATAAATTTGTAGCATTTTCGGTCCAGAATCGATAGGTCTATTACCAATGGACTTCGGACCAAAAAGACCTGAGAGACTAATCTCTTATCTAGGATCGTAGATGTGAACGGAGCGAGAATTAAAGTGGGGACCCCTCTACCGCTTGTGTCTATCTCCTGTCAAGCATGGGACTGAGCCTTCCAAATGAGGGAAAAATGCTTATATCTCAATTTTTTTTATCTCCTAAGATAAAAATAACATTTATATGAATTTTATCTTAAACCTTTTTTACCACCAAATTATTATTTTTATTATTAAACATTGAATCCACCCTAATGACTTGAAGCCATCACACATTGACATTGACACATTGGCACTAAAAGGGTGAATTAAGTTCCAAGCAAGTCGCACGGTTCACACTAAAATCATTCGTTTGTACGGTATTAAGGAAGTGGATATTAGGAAGAGTAAAGTTTCTGGAAGGTCTTATCGCTATTTTATAAAGGTAGAGGGATTGATTTTAAAATATAATTATCAATTTTAGTGTAACAATTTAAAGTAGTTATTGAAAAAAGAAAATATGATAGTGAAGGAAACATATCAATTACTTCCTCCGTAAAACGTTTTTAGATGTATTTTTTCATTATATTCATATGAAAAAAAATTGCAATCAATCATACTTTAACTTTAAAAAAATTAGTCAAATTGACTTTCGAAAAGCACAACATGACAACTAAAATGGGACGAATGCAGTATTATTGAACTTCCACCAAATCTAATCTCATAAAAGAAGCAAGACAAAATTCAACCACTTACCAATCTTCTATTTTAATTACTTTCGCACATTCTCATGTAAGATCATATGATCAATAAGCTAGAATTGTATCCCTTGGTATTAAATAGTATTCATTTTTCAATGTTTAGATGACTTATCTTTAATAAGAGTGATTTGGTAAAATTATCTTTATCATATACTGATTCTTAATCTCTGACTAAGTTAATATAATAGACAATTATTGTTGGACAGGAGAAGTACATTTTTTACACTTACCCCTTGTTTGGATGGTTGTTAACCATTGCATGGTATTGTATTGTTAGTTTATCTACAATGTTTGTTTCGATTGTTATTTAAATTTCATTGTATCATATCGTTTAATTTCATCATTAGATAACAACGAAAAAACTCATTTTATATAACGATCGATTTGGTATGGTTGCATCATTACTTTAATATCTTCTCATGTTTTACTTTATTTATTCATTTAATAATTCCACATTATTATTTACCCTATCTTTTCTTGGAATCCACCAGATACCCTTCAACTTTTTGTAGATTTATCATTCAAATTATGGATGTATGACATTTGTAACGACGATGAATAATATAATCTATCCAAACATTGTAGTCATTGGAACAATACGGTATAATATACTACAATATAGTACAACACAATACAATACATTATGAAACAATACATAACAACCATCCAAACAAAGTGTTAGAGGTCGTTTGGTAGTCTATTAGTAAAAATAATGCATATATTAATTAGGTATATTAGTAGTGCCTTATTTGGTGCAGTTTTCGTGCCATGTATAAAAATACAAGCACTAGTAGTTATATACTCTATTATGTGTTGAGGAATGTATTACAAATACCATTAATTTCTAGATATTAATAATGCAGGGAATTTAATACATGTATTAAGTATGGTTAAAAATTTGATTGCCCCTCTAAACTTTTTTATTATTATTATTATTATCTTTTTCAGCATAATTGTAGAGGATACTTTTATATAAATAAATAACTTTTTTAAAGAATTATGCAATGCATACTATTTTAATACACCAAACTACACAATGGATAAGAAATATCTCATCATAAATAAAATACGCATAATTATATAGACATTATTAATACAAGCATTATTAATACACTCTATTTAATATTATTTTTATACGTCTTACTAAACGACCCTCAGTTTAAATCAATTTCTTGGTCAAAGTTTTCACATATAGGCAAACAACTCTGTCAATGATACTATGTAAGTTTGAATTCAAAGTCAAGAAAATATTCTGTTTGAATTCAGTGTGCAATGTAATAATTATTTTTATGTACATAATTACATATAATAGTAAATGTTAAATTATTGTACCAGCTTTTTTCTATGTTTTCCCTTTTTTTCATATTTTAAATTTATATAGTGAAAATACTTACTTTGTTACATTGAATGCATTGTTTTTTTCGACTTTATAGATATAAGTTTTTGCCACAATCTAATTAACTTATTACTTTCTCGTTATAATATTTCACAAACAATGAAAATTAATTTAATTATCCAATAACATTAACTGTTAATCCCTTAAAACTGATTAAACCCACTAATTACCACTTCTCCCACCCATGACCCACCAATTAATTAACTGTCACTATTTAACTAATTAATTCATCAAACTATATATAAACACACAAAAGTAAACTCGAACAAAGAACTATTTAGCACCTAATTAAGTTCATCCTTAGCTTTTAAATTACCCAATTAACCTCAAATTATTCTTCCTAATTATGGCACCACTCTATCGAATTAACGTGTTCGTTCTCTCCCTTGTTGTTACGTTCATCTTCATTGCAAACATCTTTGTGTTATCCTTTCAGTTTCGAGTTGGTGGTGAAAATGGTTGGATTAAACCGATTGGTAATGAATCCGAGACGTATAATGAGTGGGCTGCTAGAAATCGATTTCATGTTCGAGATACCCTTTGTAAGTTTTATTTATTTCTCTTTTTGAATAATATTTAAAATTTCGCGAATATTCCATGTAACGTTCCTGTCAAAATATTTTCTAAGGGGAAGTAGTACATTTGCATTTTTAGCCAATAATACTTATAGTTGCTAATCAATATACATATGTATATATGTTTATTATACATATTTCGATTATTTTTATTTTTACAGATTTTAAGTACAAAGGTGACCCAGTACTCGAAGTAGCACCGGCTAATTATCTCAACTGTAACACAACAAGCCCAATTGCCAAATTTGAAAATGGAGAGACAGTTTACAAACTTAACCATTCTGGCTTCTTTTATTTCATTAGTGGCCAGAAAAATAATTGCAAATTTGGCCAAAGAATCATTATTCGTGTAATGCACCCGTCTGAAATTTCTTCCCCGGCGTCTGCACCGGAGATTTCACCGGCGCCGGCAGTTGGTGGTGGTGGTGATGGCGGAGATGGGTGGGACTCAGATTTCTTGGGCCCACAGGTGATTAATTCCACGACGGCGCTTTCTGTTTTCTCGTATTTTGTTACTGTTCTTGGAGGCGTTATGGTCTTTCTATATTTGCTCTTGTAGAAGAATTTAGATATTCTTCTTAATGTTTTAGATTTATTTTTATGTTTTTTTTTTTAAAGTTTGATTTAGTTGTAGTTTCTCCATTTGATTGGAATTTTATTGACATTGTAGTAAGTTTGAATTTGTTATATATTATGGTGTAAGTTTAAATTAGAGTTATTACTTTTTTTTATGTGGAAAAATTAACAAATTAAAGATATTAACAATATAAAGATCATAACATTATATTCGGACAATAACAAAAAAATTAATTATATTCTTTACAGCATCTACGAATGTTTACAACTTCTTTTTATTTTTATCAGATAACTCACATTATTATTTTCTTGTCTCATGTATTATAGAAACATCAAACTCAGATATGACACGTATAAATAATTAGTTCAGAACCTATTAGCTCCAAAAAACGAAATCAGACGCTCTCTTCTATTAGGGGTCGTTTGGTGTGACATATAAATTATAATAATTTTGCGATAAAATATAAAATTATTTTATCTCATGTTTGGTTGGAGGTATAAAGTAATTCTTGGACTATTTATCCTACTATTTTTACTTTAATGATGAAATAAGTTATTCATATGA